>JABXWE010007158.1:0-76017 GCA_014611495.1 Limonius californicus
ACTAAACATTCATGCAACATGCACCCTAAACTTAACTAAGCAAATGCGGTCGCCCCAGTCGGGATTCGATCGCCCCAACGGAGCAACTGCATTTACTGTGACCTCGAGTGGCCAATGCGTTCTCGCACTCGACCACCGCGGTCCCTAACCACATCTTCTACTATTTCATTGCTGTCTTGTAAAGATAATCTTTTCGGTTCCAGTTTAGAGATTACAGTTGAAATGCAAGCCAAATTAGGTCAAATAAAAATCAAATCTTCTCGAATACCTTTTTTCTGAGAATAGCTTGTGCTTCTTCAATGTACTGCGCTTTTTCAGAGTCGAATTCATTGACAACTTTCATCATCATCATCAACAATTTCAAAATTTTCAACGTAATACACAGCAGCATCGATTCAAGTTCCCCATCGGAAACGGAACGTCCCCCGCTACTTCCCGAAACTTCTGCACACGACTCGGTGCTGTCAGAAAAATTATTTTCGCAGATAATATCAGCACGTTAACGTTTGAATGAAGATTGCGAAGTAGGTCAGCTACTCGGTGTAAACCATGTGCTGAACAGGTCACATGTATCATGTTTAGATACAAAATCTACAGTCCTCGCATTGCTTTGCACATAAATTAGTGCAGTATAACTACAAACGACTCGCACTTTTTCATAAAAAATTCCAGATGGCCACAATAAGCTTAGAGAGTTGTTGAAAAAAGCAGCAATTGTTGAATGATTCACTTTGTCCAAGACTTTTAAAGTTAGCAGATATGATTTATTTTTTTCTTCGTAAACCTCTAATATACCAAACACAATATTTGCTATGCATCTTTGTTCTGCATTCTTTAATTTAGCTAACGGAATATCTGCACAAATAAAAGCCTTACAAATTTCTTCATTAACTTCTGAACGTTTAGGTCCAGGCTTTGATAAAGCAGAAATTAACACTTGCCGTTGGTTGTTCTCCTTTTTTCGATTTTTATTACCTGCATGTTTTCCGGTTTGGAGATGCTGCGTAACTTGGGAACTTTTTGGTTGCCGTAACTTCGCAGTATTTACAAAATAACAGACACCCATCTGTTGTGAAATCATCATAGTCCTTCATAAACTGGTTTAAATAACTCGATATCAAAAAATTGTATAAATATGCAGTTTAAACAGAAAAATTCTGCAGATTATGCATTAATGCTCAAAACCATTAAAATATACATTTATTACACAAAATGTCTAAAATATTCACATGAAAATGCATGATTATCCTAAGCGTAATGATAATGATGAAGGATTTTGTCCAGGCGGTAAGTCCTAGAACCGTTCGAAGGAAAGCAGGCATAGTTCTTTGGATTTCAAGACAGCAGCAATATAAATGTTGACTAAATTTCAAACAGTATTTTTTATAATAAAACAATATAGTACTTATTAGGGATGTTGTCTTGTCATAATAGATTTAAAAATGTCTATGGCCCTTAGTAAACCAACCCAGCATATTGAAGAACGGTGAAAATTTTGGTAAACATCTTATTGCGAAACAAAAAGTGTTAATTATAAGCTTTCAATTAGCAAAATACAGTTGACATACACTACTGTATGCATAGGTACATTTATCTTAATGCCAAAAATGAAATACGTTAGGATACTCCAGTTAAAACGAAAGTTATTTCTAGCGGAAACTGTAACCAAAAATGTGCTTATTATTAAATTATGTCATTCTAGATATACAGTAACGTCCTAAATATTTATTTGAAATTATTACTAAATACATAGAGACTGAAGTATTTGTTTTTCACAGGAGTATGAGTTTGAAGGACTTACAGGCTCTTGAAAGGACTATTTTTTAGCTTCGTTTGGTCACTATAAATTAGTTAAATTTTATCTGGGGCTTCGGTGGAGTAGTGCGAGAACGCGTTGCCACTCGAGGTCGCAGCAAAATGTAGTCGATCCGCTGGGGCGTTCAAATCCCAGCTGTTAAATTAATTAATAAAGGTTAAATTTTATCTACCGTTGCGGATGTTATGACTGTGACTATTAACCAATTAATAATTTTGTAAGCGGCCCTTCCATAATTTCTTCTAAATAATCATATAGTCGATTATGTGATTAATCGGTTTTACGATCCGACTAATGAATTATTTGACCAGTTGAGCAACCAAATGTTCGACTGTTCGATTAATTGGTTATATGAGCAATCGATTATCAGATTAATCGATAATTTGATTATCTAATGAATCGATTGCTTCTCAATCATTTTTTCATTCTTACTTAATATTCATAATGACACAGCACTAGTCATGACGACTTGAAATGGCAACTTTCCAAACTTTACAAGTATTAATTTTTTTCTAATACTAATTATAAGTTCAATAGTGTATATCTTAATTGACACAAAACGTACGATTGCTCTATGCTGGAAATATTAACTACTTTCGAGAAAACCCAAATTCAAAACAAAAAGTGATTACGGGATAAGGAGCTGAGTGGGAAGAGAGGTACTCGCTTATGCGGTACTATTAGGTGGAACAGAACCACAATCACGAACACGGGGTTTCTATACCTAATATTTAAATACGAAATTTGGTACGTAATCAAAGACACAAGGGTTTTGCTCAAGAAAGGTTTAGTTTTTTGGTCGCACCATAGAATTATTTAAGGTTGGGTTTATTGTAGGCTTCTAAACTTCCGACGTGAATAATTTTATAGTGAATATTAGTAAATAAAAAAAGTAACAGGTCGCTCGTGATGGTATGTAAACATAAAAGATAAGGAATATACAGTTTGATTAAAGCATTTGCTATACATAAAATATTTCCATATCTTATTTGAAAAGTGAATTGCCAAAGCTGTTCATTAAAAATATTCGTTTATAACTGTGTATTTGAGAATTACTAAAAAATTATTGCAGGCATTACGCAATGCTTTGCATTTTAGTTCAATAGAAAAGAAGATATTTGCAATTTAATGTTATACAGGAACAACACACTGTATAAACCTAACTGTAAATATGACGTCTTTTTAGGACTGCAGTTATAAATTGTGAACTTTATTATAGAAATAAAGTGGAATGTTTATTAATAATACTGTATCAAATAATTATTACTTGGTTGCTACTTCGTTTTGAGCTCCAACTTATATATTTACATTTTATTATCGGATTAAACAGATATCTATTTGTAGACTTAATTTGTGTCTTTACACGGACAGCTTCCAAAATGTGTAATACAGAGGTCTACTAAAATAGTAAACAAATGAATAATGTATTTGAAGTTTTTACTAGTTGATTGGTACTTTGTATTTATAAGAAGGAATTTACCGCAACGTATATATTGCAAAAGTCAACTTAAGTTTGATTTTTATGTATATTACATTTTACATGTTTACATAATTTTTAATTCAAATACCTGATTATAATGGTAAATTGCTTATATCCAATGTCAATTCTGTAAAGATTTAGTGCAAGAAAATGCCAGTAGAAATAGGAAAATTAAAATAGAATGATTGCGTTGTGCCATAACCGGTGCTTATTTTAGCAAATACCGATTTGTAATGTTTTTGAAATATGCATTGTCGAATTTTGAGAGTATTAGAAGCTGTTTGTTATAAAAAACTTCTTATTCTTTCCTTTATCCTTATGCCCTTTTAGAGCGTCGAATTTGTGTTTCTTAACCCTGCATCCACTTTGCTACTACTTTCGGTTATTGACTAGTTCGTAGTAGTATTGGTTTGTTTTTGATTTATCACAATAAACTGAACATTCTGATTTCATAAAAATAGTATTATGTCCCCTACCATTGCCACTATTGCAATCAAACTTAGTAATTTTATGTATTTGAAATTTTCTAGATTTCAAGATGCGATAATCAACTTTTTTATGTTCTATAGCCGCCATATTGGATTTTAACGCCATTAGATGGAAAACAATTAAAATATTGGTAACCAACATAACATTTTCCTTCCCAAACATTAGTTGAAATTTAACATATAAACCTAGTGTATTATTTTTATAATCTACGACACAGTGTTGAATTTTTCTCTCCAATGCTGTGCATAAACAGCATAGTTGCGTTTTGATATTACAGTTTGAAAACTACCACAAATAAACAGGATATCTACTATCTGAAATCCATTCAAAATTAATAAGAATGCTAGGAAATGGATTACAGTGCGCAATGGAAATCAAATAATGTTTGTGTTTGTTGATAATTTGCTCTATTGTTACGGTTTGAAAGTTGTTCTACATCAACTGTCGCCGTGGACCCGCATTGGTATTTCATTTAATGAAGTACAACTTCAAAACTGACCAGGGCCAGCGTAAATGCAAAGTCTGGTATTACAATTCGCAGAATGAATTAATAAAAAATGTAATTTCGCAATTATCACGTGGGATGTTGTGGCCGAACATTTAATATGTTTATTGGTATTTATTTATTTTATTATGGCTGTGAATCTCAATATATCGATATGAGCTTGGTATCGATATACCACACAAGTACCGGAGTACGAAGATTTTGAAGTTCGAGCGTAAAGAGTTATCGAAAATATCAAGTATGAACGTATCGAAATATTGTTAAGTATCAAAGAATTTAAGTATTAGTTTAAGAAGTACAGTGTAAACTCCATTTAACGCCACTCGATTTAACGACAAATTCCCTAAAACGTCGAAATTGCTTAACTTTGGTTGGTTTACCTTGTCCATACAATGATACACTCTATGTAGCATCACACCCACTCTAAATAACGACAACAATATGTCATTATTAAGCAATAAACAGTATTTTCCAAGTTGCCGAAATTAATAAGAACTGCAGCTGTGTAGGTTCTTTTGTTTGTTATATTGTTTATTTACCTCGACTGTGGGCATCATACGTACCGAAGATTTAAAATGCGCAGTCCCTTAAGTGTCGCTATACATATAAAGTTTACACTGTATGTACTTTTTGTATATTTTAGAATGAAGATAACAGTGACAGGTATAAGAACTACCCAAAAAATGTTTTAAACGGTGTTGATGTACAATGCATTGTTTATAATATACTTACAAGAAACATAACCGCTCCTCTTAATCGGGGCACATTGGGACTAGAACATTTGCGGCTGCCTTAAATATGCGAAGTTCCACATAAAAGTAAAGAAAGAGTGTTTTTCTTACACTTTAGTCAATTCTTGAACAAAAATATACATAATAGAAAAATAATAATCAGCCAGCCGATGATGACTTGTGTTAAGTGGTTTTCTTGGCCACGTAGCTTGGTGTAGCTATTACTGAAAATACGTTAACTCCACCAAGCTCCACCACGTCTAACAATGTTTACGTGTGAATCTCCGGAAGTCAGCATGTGGGTTCCCTGTGCCCTGTCCTCTGTGATTATAAAATACGTTTTAAGCGCTGTCATATACTGCATTTCGTAAAGGATATTGTGTACAATTTTTTTTTCTAGTGATTTTAAAGTTTTGGTATTGCATTGCATGTTTTAATCTGAAATGTAATGTCCCGGTTAAACGGAGTGATGTCCCAAATAAGCTATAAATTGCTATTATTTCCGTTATTTGGTTTCTGTTCTTTACGATTTGGCTAAAATATGCGGCAGTTCCGGTTAACCGGTGGCCCACTGAACCAGAATCGATTGTATATTAATGTAAATCACCTATTTTTACAAACTGTATCTATATTGATAAAAGTGGGTTCTTCTTAAATCAGTACGAGCTACTGAAAATTTGCTAGTAAACCCATACATAACAGAATTAATTTGGTGCTCACTCTGAACTTTCAGGAGTTTTCGAAAATTCGAGTTATCTAAGATAGTCCAAAATTCATACATGTTTAATCTTTATTATATTGCAAGAACGAAAAATACGCGTTGTGCGATGTCTACAATGAATGCTATAGTATACTATTTACGTGCAATTGACATGCCGCTACCGAAAGTGTCAATTGTCATTGACCGGAAGACTGTCCTAAATCACTATAGGTGTCACGTGGGGTAAAATCCGCAATTATTTCTGAGAAATTTAACTTCGAGTTACAGAAATATTTACTAATAACAAACCTAGTCTAGAGAATTATAAGAAGCTTTAAGTGATCAAAAAATTCCATATGTTAAAATGCGAGTTATCGATATAACAATATGAACATTGGAATAGGCATTTTGTCGGAAAACAGTTCGATAAAAAAATCTTTGAATTACCTATAGAGGTTCGAGTTAGCAAGGTTCGACAGTATTTATTTGCCGAAATTGCATAACCCCTGAATTTTTAACAGCTTACAGTTATTTTCTAACAATTTCAATACATGTTAGCTCTAGACATTTTATTTCATGACTTTTTAAGAGTTTACAAGCGAGCTCGGAATGAAATAATACATTTTCCTTCTTCTACCCAATGAATTGTAATATCGTAAGAGAGAAATTCGCCAATTGCGTGGTGGTTGCTACTTCATACAATGTTGTGCATATTAAATTTCTACCATTTAAGGACTTTTAAATGATTTCAGATTTATGGCGACCGAATGAACGGTTTTTGAACAAACGGGCGTTGGAGTCTAAACTTCAAAACTGGTTAGCTGCTGTATTTTTAGAACTAGAGAATTCCTTTAATTGCAGTTTATTTAAACTTAAATTCTGTCCCTGATCGTGTTCTGAAAATTTGATTTTTGGAAAAAGAAACCAATATATCAGTTGCGGCTTCCGGCTTGCTTTCAGAAACTACTAGTACCGAGCAATTATTGTGCGCTTACCTACACCAAACTTCATTATAATCGGCCAAATGGTTCCTGAGGTATGCCGCACATACACACACATGTACATATGCTGGCCGACATTTTATTGACAAACACTTTTGCGTTCCTGAAGGTCAAAACTCATGCTTCCATCATAATCTTAATATTGGGCATAGGAGTATACGAAAGTAAAAAGTACTCAGGATATAATTAGTGATAGGGTAGCCATTGTTAAACACAAAATTTGAAGATGCATAACAGTAATGGTTTAGCTTTCGGGCAGGTTGCTTGGTGGTGTTTCTTCTGTGAAGAGAACTACTGTTGATTTGGGCATACAATGCGGCACCCTGCTGCTATTCTAATAACTCCGGGCGCTGCAAGGCCACACCGCAGGCTTTGTTAATTGAGTTTACGAATTGCAGTCGCACCTTTTGGTTTCGTAACATTTGGCGTTCACATTTACAATTTACTGGTCGTACAATGGGAAATGTAATTTCTTGGCTACAAAAATGTTTGCACGTGACACGTAACAGGAGGTAAGTACACCTTTAGACCTCTGATCAAGATTGGCATTTAGAATGTACTGTAAACATTAAATTCAATTTTGCGCGTTTAACGCTCTGAGCACTTTCTATATAATACGAATATACCAGTTTTTGATAACGTATTTCAAAAATCAGTAACGATTTAGAAGTTTTAATTAAAACTTACCATTATTTGCACACATAAACTTTGACAAGATGTTAAAGGTTATTTTATACACTATTCCTGCGAGTACATATGCGGAAAATGAACTACTTTTTGCTTCAATGTTATTTGGTGCAATATGAAGTAGGTATTCCAATAATATCTAACATTTAAAATGAAATTACTAATAATATATATGGTTTCGCAACTGTCTTTTGGGGCGATATACATAAAATAAATTAACAAGCAATTATTAAGAAAGTAAAATTTGATTACCCATTTCAAGCCTATCAGGCTGTTGTAAGTAGTAATAACTAAGTACGTTATTACCCATGATTAGTGCTCTCTTTTACCTTACCGCCCACAAATACATAACCGAGGATATAAAAAATGGATGCTCATTCTTACCAGCAGAATGGAAGCTCTAACAACAATATTTGTATATAACATTGGTGCTTAGTTATAAATAGGTTCCGGAGTTTAAGCGGTTAAAAAATTTAAAATAGGCGACTGAAATAGGTAATTAAAACAAGTTAAATAGACAAGTAAAATGATGCTAAAAACGTACTCTGGGCAAAATTTAAAGTAAAATAAATTACTCTTACGAATACAAAATAAGATCCGTTATAACTACCAATAAAATTTAATTCTTTGAATGGTTCCTTTACTTTTATTTGTAAACGTAAATTACTCAGTGTTATCGACACTATTTATTACAATAACATATTATTTAATGCTCCATTTTTTCAACAATTATCTGTTTTTGCCTAGAAGGTACTACTTGTACAAGCTACGATCGGACTTAATTTGGAAAATACTTGGTTTTCCAGTAATCCAGGAATGTGTATTATCGTTCAACTTGATTTGCATTTCGGCATTTTTGAATAATTGTTATGTGAAACACACCTCACTATTAACCCAGAACTGCACACTTGAACAATTCGAAGTTAAATACCATTTGGTAATTCAGTGTTCTTAAATGTAATACTTACCTGTAATATTTCACTTCAAAATATATCGTTATTGCCTCACCTGGGTGCCCGGTAATCCCTGATTGACACTTAACGAAATTTTAAACACAGGTAAAATATTAAAGCCAGCTTTTTTCATTTTTCATTTCTTTGCAATATGTAAATTTACCTGAATGCAGCTGGTGCTTTTCAGCCGAGTTATAAGTAGCTTTTAAATCTACAAGTACCTTCTTAAAGCAGATAACACAATAAATGCTATAGAAAGCTTTATTATTTGTTTCTTAAGGGTAAGTAGAGGTAGGATTTTCTAAAATAAAAACAAATTTGAATAATAGAAAATATTCCTCTACTTGCTTGCATAGCTCCTCGGGAAATGGACAACTCGAATCCCCACGGTGTTAAATCCATTTAGGTTTTTCCAAATGTACCGTGATCTAATACATGTAAAAAATTCCAGAAGGGTAATATAATCTCTTAACTTCTGCAAGTATGCACCTGACAGAATTTCGAAAAAAATGACGAAACGTTAAGAAACCCCTAAAATGCACGTTTAGTCGGTTTTAGGTCCTTATAAAAAAGGATTCCCTTAAAACCCATTGTAGACATTTTAGACGATAACAAGTAGACCTTAAATTGGTCCACATTCTTTGAAATACATATGTTTTAAATTTCAGGGGTATGCCTAGAATAGCAAAAAAGTCCATTTTGCTTAAAATTCGGACTTTAGTTCTTAAAATACAGAATTATACGTAACCGAGGAAGTAACGTAGTGGATAGGCTATTCACTTCATTCCTAGCAGGTGTATGGGAAATGAGAACACTTTATTCAGTGCCTAAACGGTGGTATTAAGCGCTCGTAGCAAGTGTTTAAATTGAGGGGCCACGGTGGAGTAGTGCGGGAACGCGTTGCCACTTGAGGTCACAGTGATATGTGGTCGATCGGCTGGGGCGTTCGAATCCCAGCTGGGGCGACCGCATTTCGCTTAGTTAAGTTTAGGGTGCATGTTGTATGAATGTTTAGTGTGTAAGGGACGCCCTCATCCCCTTGAAGAAATGCGAAAGCGGTTCCGGGGGGGGGGATAGTATGAATGAATGAGAAAAAAAGTGTCTAAATTGAGCCTTATCCGACGATGTAATATTTTTTTGAAAAATGTAAATGTAACATGTGCATGTTGAACTTGAATGTTAAATATTACTCTTAACCCAGTAATGAGTTTCTTTTAAAACGCTAACAATCCAAAAAATAAAAAATTCCTTTAAACAAGAAGAAATTTGTATTCAATAGCAAATAAATTAAGTTAATATTCTATATACAACAGAAAATAGTATAGTATATAATAGTTATAGAAACATAAGTAAGTTGTTGTAAATTACGTAATAAAAGTGTAAAATAAATGTACCTGGTAGTGATCGGTGTATCTGGAATGAAATCATTCGAAGTATTCGATTATGCATATATCTCGAGATACGAGTAATTCATTCGAATAATAAGAACTTCTCGAACACGTTCGTTTAGTGGCACACGCATCTCGAATGAAATAATTCGAAATATTCGAATATGCATGAATTTCCGAGATACGAGTAATTCATTCGAATGATGAAAACTTCTCGAATACGTTTGTTTAGTGACGCGCGCATCTCTAATGAAACAATTCGAAATATTCGCTTATGCATGCATCACCAAGATGCTAATAATTCATTTGAATGATAAAAGCTTCTCGAATTACTTTCGTCTCATTGTTCGGCTAGTAATAGAAGTATTGTTTGTGTCGGTATATAATTTGAGTAGTATTCGAATGAATTTGTAGTTCTAAATGATACTAAAAGATAAACTACTAAGTGGCACATTTAACTTGTTCTGTTTGATGGATGCATGTGCAGCTGATTTAGCAAAATTCCTTTTTAGAATTTCGAACTGGAAAGGCTTAATTTACGATTATTTATTTCTACTTTCCCATACTTAAATTCAAAAATATTAATTGTAGAATTTTTTAAATTATTATTCAATTAAATATCTTATTGTCATAAATTAGATAAATAATAAAATAGTTTCAGCAATTTATATTGCTGTTTAAAAATATCAAATCAACCAAATATTTTGATCTTAATCAGTTACGATCATTTGTAATCTCTCCGGCTTTTGATATTACCTTTCCGTTTAAATAATTTAGTAGTTAAGTAGGTTGCCATGAACATTGAAAACCATAAAACAGCATTTACATGTAGGGTAATATTATTATTTAACGAAATTTAAATAAATACCACTACAGAATCCAGTCGAAAACCGAAATCTCAATTTGAAATACGAGCGGGAGTGTCAGGGGGTCATCAATCGAAGGGCAGGATGCGAGACATTCTCACATTGCCGAAATGCGCGTATTTTGGATTCGAATGATAAATTTGAATAAATATTTCGATTATTAACTTCATTGGAATACTAATCATTCGATGGTCATCACTAGTACCGGGTACTAGTGACCAAGTTGTCGAAGGGCTCTAAATTATTTTAAAAAATAAATCCTTTTTATTGGTAATATCCAGAATATTTTATAAAATGATTTTTCGGGTTTTTTCATTTACAAATACATCTGTTATGTTGTCGTATTTATTGTTTTTCCAATATCTTCTTCTATTGATATTATAGACATGTATGTTAATCGCTCTTGTCCAATAATTTAACGTAGTTATAATTTCACAACTGTTAGTTACTAAGAAATCGTTAACAGGAAGCTGTTGTTACAGCCATTATTATGAAAATTCTTAATACAATGTGTAGATTTGGATAAGTATTGTGAAATGATAGTTGATAATTTTATTGCAAAATTTGAAAACCATCCATATCACCTAGGTTTTCAAATACGTTCATGGTTTGATATTTGAAGCCCTCGATTTCACTCAGAAATTCGCCATGATATTATTTTGAGAGCAGTTTGTATTCGAGAAATATGTATTTACACATACCCAAGCGGGGAAACGAATTAAATCAACTTAAAACTAAATGCAAAAATAAGTCAATTAAAATGTAACGCTTCGAACGCAGTTGCACCTGGGGCGGGTGCCGTCTTTGCCATGCCCTAGTTACGGCACTGCTTTCATTAAAAATATATATGCTAATACAAAATTCATACTCGCAGTAAGTACATACTTTTTGAGCACCTACAATAATGCTTACCTTTATCATTTGTTGTTACTTTGTTGGAACGCCTGTAAGCAAAAACTAGTAGACAGGCAGATTAAATAAGTATGGACAAGTATGCAGAATGCAAAGTTGACTAACATGTTTAGTCAGCAGACACAGTAAGGATAGAAGCTATAATAATTTTTGTTGGCGTGATGTATAATAGTGGTTATTGGCTGTACTACTAAATAAACAATTTTAATGGAGTATTAAGATATACAGCAATCCTAAAATATTACCTTTCCTTAAAAATGGATTCAAGATGATGTTTGAACCATTTCTCTTATTTCAATAATTTAATGGTCTCTATGCAGTATTTTATTTACAACAATTACAGGCAGCAGTAGTTTGGAAGCAAATTCATATTTCTTGTCCAAATTCATGCAAGTCTATTCTACATCCAATTCTAGGTAATCGTAAGATTATCTGTTATTATAATATCTTTATGGTAAGTTTAAGAGAAATATGAAGGTATGTATTCTTGCCAAAACTTTACTATTAACTATTTTACTTATTTATGTTTATCAGTTTTACTATTTCTAATCAATATATGGCACCATGAAAATAATAAAGGTCCACTGGTTGCCGTCTCTCCGTCCCCCAATTTCCGTCTTTCTATCATAACACGTTTCTTCCTCTAGGCTTCTCTTATTCATGGCTTCGTCTACATCATCTCTCCAACTCCTTGGTCGTCCCCTCTTTCTCCTTTCCGCCGGAGAGGATACTCCCTTCTAGGCCAACTATTTTCGTCCATCCGCTTTGTATGCCTAAACTAGATGGTTACGCTTTGCACAATGCCTTTGTAGTGGTTTCTTTTCTAATACTTCTCTCCCACCATACCGAATTTAGAGACCTTATCACACTCCTGCCTTTATTAATTCGTTGAGTAATTTCCTCGACGCTATTTCCATATTTTTTAATAAAACATTTTATATAATTTCGATAATTAAAATTTCTTGTTCTCGAATAATGTAAAATTATGTATGTGCTTTGTTGGGTAATTTTTGATTATTGGCTTAAGCCATGTGTTTTTAATCGACTGGTTTCGTAGTACAGTAAGTAAGTGAATTTTTTGCTATGCGAAAGAAAATACTTTTCTAATATGTTTACAGTTACTATGAATTTTAGTAGCAACATGGAAATGGTTAACTAGTACTAATTTAGTTAACATTCAGCTGCTAAGTGAGTGGTCAATTTAGTGTTAGATTTACTTAACATATAGGGTAAAGTTGGGATAGATGCCCCACTTAAGAGATGTTGTTTATAAAACTTGTACCTTATAACTTTTATAAATACAAATTGTTTAGGGACTTTTGTAGTTAACTTCTCATTGTAAGTAAAGCTTTACATGAGTTAACATAAGAAATCACATAAATATTCGACCATATATATAAAACTCATTTTTTTGCCATATATCCCATACATATGGGATTAATGCCACGCCATATGGGATAAACGCCTTAGTTAGGGGATAGACGCCATAAAAGTAGAAAACTACCTTTATCTACGTAAGGAGGTCTTTAATTACTTCTTTTCCCATGTTTTCGCTGTTGCTGAAAATTAAATAAAGTAGGTAAAATATACATTAAATAATAACATCTTTTATTTTAAAATACCGAAGGATTACATAAATACAAAGGAATATTTATAAGGGTAAACCTAATTTTTATCTAAACTTTCCAGATTTCAGGAAATTTTATTTAAAAAACGTATATAGGTAATAGAAATAAATCAATATTTGAAGTTTTAACAAACATGGCACAAACAGGTAACTAAATTAAACTATCTATATTTTATTATAATATGCAACAAGTCTGAACAGGAAACTTAAAGAAGAAAATATATATTTGAAGTAAATGAGTATTTACAATCGTTTCTTACATTTTTCTAGCCTTTTAAGTTTCTTTCCACAGTCGTTGCATCTTATCTCATACATGGTACAAGATTCGTGAAGCCAATTTTGGCAATCCACACACTGAATCCAATCAACCGTATCTTTAGTTTGGTAATAATTTTCAAGACATTCAATGCAATCGTAGGTATTTTTAGGTATTTTCTTGTTTAGTTTAGAAGTACTCGGAAAATTGGTGTTCTTGTTTTTATTCATACATTTTCTTCCAGCTTTCTTCTTTTGTGAAGTCTCAATGGCTACAGATTTCTTGTCTTCGGCTCTAGCCTTCTTCTGTTCTAAATTTTCTGTAAGAATAGCGGCCGATTGCTTTCTCTTGGTGGTTTGTAGAGGTATAGTAGGAACAGGGGCTATTTCGTTTAAAAATTTCGATGGAGTAGGTTTGTCTATGCATTCCTCAATTGGTTGTAGTTCTAGCACTGCATTTGGCTCTTGTAAATCAATTATATAATTTTCTTCAATCTCAAAAAAGTCTTGAGGTAAATTAATTTCATCAAGAATTTCCACACAGGATATAGAATTGGTGGCGCTTGAACTTTGAACAGCATCAGTTATATTATTATTTTTAGCTTCCGTTTCGACATGCAAGTTAACGGAATAGTCGGATATTTGAAAAAAGTGGTCAGGAATTCTAGTGCGGTTGAGAGGATATATTCCTGAAGCCTCAAACCCAGATATGCCATTGCCAACAGTAGCTGCCCTTTGCCAAGCAGTTCCGATTAGTTTACCAATTTGTTGCCGTCCAATTTTCCTGTCCTTGTGGGTCAGCATCCATGACTCAGCCTCTTGTGTAAAATAGTCTTTCAAGGGTTTAAAAAAAGATCTATCAAGGGGTTGTAGAGCCTGAGTAGTATGACTTGGCAAACAAATCATAATTATATCGTTCTCATCGGCAAACTGTAGCATGTCGAGGCAGTTGGTATGAGAGGAGTGGCCGTCCAATAATAGTATCACTTTGCCTTCACCTTTTCGGGGCACAAAATGTTCCTTTAACCATTTTATGAATAAGTCTGATGTTATAAACGAACTTTTTTTATTCATATACATTTCAGAACCTGCAGGTAAACCGTCTGAATGGTCGGGATTTTTGCGCGTGCCTTTTAAAATGAATACTGGTGGTAGAAAGACACCTTCTGCATTATTACAGGCAATTATTGACACATTTTCTCCTTTTTCCGCAGATGTAAGGACATGAACGTCTTTACTTCCTTTCGTGGCTATGACTTTTCCTGGTTTGTTGTTTAACTGAATTCCACTCTCGTCCATGTTAAAAATTCGATTTGGTTTGTCTAACAAGTCATATTTTATTAATGTCTCCTCCAACAGGTTGTAAAATGCATTGACTTCTGTACGACACATTCCTTTGGAACGCACAAGAGAGAGTCCTTCACTTTGTCTAACACTAAGATCACTATTTCTTTCAAAGAAAGAGTATAGCCAATGATGTCCTGCTAATTGCTTTCCATTTATTTTTTGGTGAGAATATTTTTTTAAGTCCCAGTTTTAATGCAAACTCGTACGCAAGTTTACGTACTGTTAAGCGACTAGGGGCAAAACCTGCTTTCTCTAGTTTCTGTATATGAGCCACCAATCTTCTTTCATTTTCAAAACCTAGTGCCGGATTTTTTCCTAAAGATAATTTTTTGGTATTTCCAGATTTCAGCCTTCTTCTTAACGTACGAGATGGAATATTAAAATTTTTACTCGCGTCATTTACTCCCATTTCCCCATCTTTAACATTTCTTATAGCACAAATTAAGTCTGCTTCAGACCAAACCGCCCTTGGCCTAACATTACTTTTTCGTATATATTTTCTAGGCATTATTCTGAAACAGTAATTTAATATTTTGTTAGTACCAAGGCGGGTATGTATCTAGTAACGTAGCGGCCATATATCCCACAAGTTAGGTGGGGCATCTATCCTTTTCATTTGGGATAGACGCCTCACTTAATATTTTAAACTGTAGCCAGATAAAACGCAAAACGACTCTTTGATAAGTTAGGTTATAATATATTCTGATGGTATAAACTATAAGATTGATCATTTATGATAAAAACTAATAGTTAAACCTTAAATACCGACAACCTGATTCTCCATTTACATGCAGTTACACGTATACTCACCTAAATATATTTTTAATTCACAAACTAGCACGGCATCTATCCCCCACAAATATTGTAAACTACTGGTAACATACAATGCTAAGACTGTTAACGAAGTCTTTCGCCATATGTCGTAAAATGCGCGAACTTTTGAAAGTGCGGCGTCTATCCTCCTAGGGCATCTATCCCAACTTTACCCTATGTTCGTATGATACTATATTCTTTACGGTACTAAACAATACTAACGAAGCTTAAGTATTTAAAATATTATCATTAGTGCTAGGTGTATAGTCGCCAGTAAAATGCCGTTTTACAAATTTGTAAGCCATTTGATTACTAATTTTTTATTATAAGACACTAACTAAGCAGGAAAGCGTGCTGCTATTTTCTTAGTTGGCGCTTTCAACTGCCTGCTGCACGAACCCGACGGCTTGCTATAAAATCTTCAAGGTTCATTTCTAATCTTTTAAACAATGTTAATACACTAAATAGGGTCGACAAAACATCTAGATTACTTACAGGTTTTGACTTTAGTGCGCAAGTAATGATGATTCTGCGAACGCCTTTAACGATCCACGATCTCGGGGAATCGTTGTCCACAATCTGCGAACGTCCATAATAGTCGCACGTCAATTAGGGCGCAATTAAAACGCAGCATCTATACTACAACGAAGTCGAGTCACGCGTCCTTCTGTTGTAAATATACAAAGAACCAAAGAGGGATTTTATCATGTCTTTGAGACCAAAAGCCTTAAAGGGTAAATTGAATCGCCTAAAAAGTGCTGAATCGGGACACATAGAAGATTTATTATTTAACAAGACTCAAAAAGCAGATATCAGAGCCACGTACCTACTGGCAGGTTTTTTAAGAGATAAAATTTTTTCTGCAAAAAAATACTTTGAAGTAAGCTGTAACTTTTTAAATTTCGTTTACTATTCATTTCTTAAATGAGGTAGTTATGAAGAGGAAGGTACCATTAAACATTATTATCCAACGAAAACATAAACTGCAAGTAAAACTTAAAAAAACGCATCACGATTTGGCTAAATGACCAATCAGGATGCTGGATTTTTAAAACAAAAAATTATCTCAAATTTATAAAAATAATTAATAAATAATTAATTTCCTGTAGTGATGTTCTAAAAACTCGGAAACAAACATTTTAAACTTCAAAAAACACACATAAATCTAAAAATACAGTTTTTATACCTCGTTTTTATACAAAATTACATTTCGTAAGACTTTTTGCAAATTCTAACACTAATTTCAGTCATCAAAATGCTTGCTTCTGTTATAAATCTGTGTTTATAGGTATAACATACCTTTTTTAGGATTTCGCATAAATATGCCCTTCCAGATCTTAAATTAAATATACGTTCTGCAAATTTGTATGGAAATTACTCTGTAGGTCCTAGTTCATGATCTGACATCGTTTAACTTACGATTCTTAACAAATTTAATGTGATTTTCGTATTTCTTCTACGCAAATTAGTGTCGCGTCCTAAATGTTCATATTTTCAGATAATCGGCGTATGGATCTTTAAATCTTTAAAACTTGTTTCTTACAACAAACATGGATATTTACTTACTACCATCAACCTACAACACTTTCGATATGAGATATTCTGTTAATACGACCAACGCCCAGGATCGGAAGGCATTGATTTTACAATTTTGCATTGCTAACCTGTATATCCTTACATATTGCACACATATATTGTAGATACTAACACTGTTTAGATCATCTAAGTGTGATCGTGTTGCGTTTCGATTGTGCTCGTGAAGTTTCGTAGCACCGAGGGTTGGTGCTGTATTTGGGGGAGCAATGTTAGTACTTAAGTAATCTATGCCAACGCAAGTGGGCTCTGTTTAATGTAAAATTGTGTGTATAAAAATAAAGTACTCAAGAAAAGTTTATATATTTGAACAAACACTTATAAACTTTTTAACATAATTATCTTTAACCTGTACTCCATCCAAGTTGACATAAAATTGGCATCTAAATGACATAACGATCTCAAGAGCTGTGTTCGTACGGAATATCACAACAACATTAATCTAATAATATGATGGTGAGGCTCTCCACCCCATCAAGGAGTTTGGCCTGCAAGGCGAATGGTCGGAGCTCTCGTATCCTTGCTTTCACAGCCGATTGTTGCTTACTTACTAAATTCATGACACGTGGTATGTGGTGGACATCACGCATTAAACAACCGCATTATTTCTCTTTGTTCGTTTGATCGGTGGTACCCAATTGTTTAACGGGACTGGATAGGCCGCCCGCCAGACATTGCGTCAAGGTTTTGAATTTCAGCACCGGAGCATACTTATAGCCTCCTTTACGTATATATCGTTATAACTGCTATAATATTAGTAAAAGATACATACTGATGTGATTAATCATTTTAGAAGGATATTTGCTTTTTTAATTTTTAATTTTTACTTTAGTTTTGCTATAAAAAATTTCCTTTTTCATGTTCACCAAGTATTTCTGAAACCACTATGGCATATTTTCCGAGAAGAAGAATACTAAAAAATCTATCTAAAACTGTATTTCCTTCAAAATATTGCGTGAGAAATTTTATATAACCTCTACCTAAGCGAAGTGGATGCAGACGAAGACAATTAGAAAATTATCACTACAATAACATTAGAAATCGGTAACCACAGTATTTATTACTTCCTAATACTTTATTACAAGATATAAGTAGTTGTTAAATAACTGTCAAAGATTTCCTTAAAGACCCATATTTAAATTATAATTTTTAAGGTTTTTTTTTTAAATATGTTTTACCTTAAGTCAAGCAGATTTAGGCAAGTTGAATATAATCTTCTCAATCACGGCACTATGGTAAACCATATCAATATTAGTTTTTAGGTATATTACCTAAATTAAAGCGGAAGGTGACCGCTTATTATTTTAATTTTCTTTTGAAAAGCACTCACAGTTTTTAGATTTGGAAATCAGTTCAATTTCGTAGCAGGAAATTATTGTGATTGTGTAATGAAAATATTGAAATTATAAGGCAGTATGATTCTAGATTTAATGAATTTTAGGATACACCTTATATCCTCCTTAATATATCTCTATCTAATTTACATAACTAAGATATAACAACTAAAAATTGTTTTAACTACATAATGCTTTAGGGTCCAACTCAAACGCAGTTTTCGAGAAAAATTGTACTGCTACAGAAAAAAAATGTAAGGTGGATATACTGAACTAAATTAATTCAGAAATTATTATATGAAATTAATTATGCAGAACAATATTATATCGCCACCTTGCATCGTTTACTGAATTTGTAAGATTATTAAAAACAGTTGATCAGCTTATAAAAGTGATTATAGTTTCTGACGAAAAATTGAGATTTGTAGTGCATATTGCATTAGCATATGACTACAGCAATATCTTCACGTCACCTTGAATAATTCTGCTTACTTCGCTATCTATATCGATGATCTGTCGAGATGGAGGCAATTGTATCACGTGTATAGTCGCACGCTACTAAATGGAAATAGAGTGGGCTATTTTATGTCTAGAGTAGCCGATAAACCAGCACGGCCATGTCCTATTCAAACCAATGAAACAATTACATTGATACTATCATTGATTGTTCTCTAATCATGCCAACTAGTGTGAATAAATGTGTAAGTATTTAAATGACTACATAGTTAGTATATAATTATCTACTCATTTTGCTGATATAGGATACATTGTGTACGAACACATTAACCAGGAATTTTTATGAAGAAATTTTGAAATTATGAATAGCTGTCTTTATATAAAAAACTTCCAATTTAGCATTTCTAAAATTATATGATATTACCTTAAAGCAAACTCATTTTCTACCATTAAGATATTATAGAAGATATTAAAGTTAATTAAATAATAATAATAATCAAGATATTTTAATATTAGAACAAAACCAAGATAATTTTATTTGCCAGTGGCAATTGTGCCGTTACAACATTACTTAGTGTGTTTCATGTAAGTGCCGCTATTTAGGAAGATCCTAAACCGTCCTGTACATTAAAAATAGCCTTTTTCGTAGATAATCCATGATATTCCTTTCTTTACCTTGCTCTAAGTAAAGGTAATTGGTTATGTTTTTCTTTTAGATAAATAGTAATTTAGGTAAGTTGTGATAACTTCCTCGATGCTATTCTAAATAGCGGAAATTTATTACAGAGTTACAAAATTCTATAAATCATGATATTGGGGTTGGGAGCTCTTAAAGGGTATTTTATGATAGGGTGAAAAATCTCGCTAATCCCATATGTACATGTAGATTGAATCTAGCGTATTTATCACTATTTTGGCAATGTTTTTATTATAAATCTTTATGAATCTCTGGTGATTTTTCTATTTTCCTGATATTTGAGATACATTATCTACCGAATAAAATAAATAGTATGTACATAGATAGACAGCATGCTAATGTAGCTCGATGGCAATAGTAAATACTTATTTTAGTTAATTAAATGCATTTTAGCAGCCCTTTAAACCGTGAGGATAGCTTAATTTCATGATAGATATTTTGAAACTGACTTATAGCAGCATGAAAACAATCGTGAACGAGCTGGTAAACAATTTTGAAAGGTCAAAAATATTTTAGACTGCGGAACAAATCATGGGTGATAAATACTGGCATAACAGGGAAGGTAGTTAATTATTTTCTTATATAATAGATCATCGATAAGCTATTTCTGTAATTTATTTATGCATAGTGAATGTAAATCTGACATTTTCTTGCAGACAGCTAGATACTTGTAGTGTAAAACGTTTTCGTATAGCACATACCAAAGCGGACTCTGAATTGGTAGTCGATAGAATCGCCTGAATTTATGTCCACGCCACGTTACTGTGTCGCATCTGTCTGTGATTGTGTCAGCGGGTTAATTAGAAGGGTGCCTTATCGAAATGCCAAGTTTTTATTTACACGTACAAACACGTGGTCCGGCTGGTGGTGGAGACGGCTTCTGATACTTTCGCAATGGTTTATTCTCACGTACTTTATTTTTTTTTAATTGGCGTAAACTGCAAATAATCACGTTAGCAAGGCTGTCCACCGATAATGAAAGGTGTCATTTAGACGTATTCGTGAGTAGGCACATCAGATAAAGATAAGGTGTTAATAATGGCGGATGCGCATGGAATAGGCAAGGATCTCCAGTAGACGTGGGTGTCCAGTGTGGGCTAAACTTTAGTTATTGGTTTTATTGGTGGCTTATCAGATTCCAGCATTTGTTGTTAGTTCGTTTGTGACGTTGTATCGGTTTCATTCTGCCGTGTACTTATTTTGTTTTGTAGAGATTTATGATGCTGAATATAATATAAATTAGCTCCAACATTTTTGTGCTACATACTAATGTACATTTTTAACTTATGGAAACCACGAAATAAGGTATTTAGTAGAGCTATTTTAGAAATTCTAGGCACAGACATAAATAATTATGGCACGAGAATTCTGTTGTACTTTTCTTGTTTTATGTCTATGTTTTTATTTTAAAGTAGTTCAAATGCAGTTTAGGATAGATTTCAATACAAAATTATGTCAATTATAACGAAAATTAAAAAAATATATGTTTATTCGGTAAGTTCTTCCAGAACGCGTCATGGATTAAGTTTGATTAAAGTATAAAATGTTGTTATTAGAAAGCTCAGCGTTACATAACCAAATACTCTAGTGAACTGCAAAATTTGTATAATCCTACGTTGCTAAGTTATCCTTGTAAACTTTTTTTTTTTTTACAATAAATTAATATGTGGTGGTAAGAAAATGGCATTAAAGCCCCAAAATGCTTTCTGGTGGAACTACAAGTTGTTAAGCCGACGGGATTTCTAGAAAAATCCTTTCTTCTTTTCTATTATTTTTTTGCTTTCCCGGAATGTGGATTTGCGTCCCACTGTACTTCGGCCAAGAAAACTTATTGTGTCCCGTGTGTGTTTTACCTGCTTCCTGCCAGGCCTGTATATTTCATGATGTTCAGTATAAGGGGGTAGCCATAAGATCATCTGTTGCAAAAAACGGGGCTCCAAATATATTGTTTGCATTTGGTATTGCCAGTTGTATCTGGACGGGAGTTTTATCCTTCCCATCTCACATGTCTGCGCGTGTATCCTCCGGTTACCGTGTTTCGTAAAGGGTTTCCTTAGTAAACTGGTGTTGAGGGTGAGAATTTCTTCTGTATTTATCTTGGACTGGTCTCGAATAAACAATTTTGATTGTCCAGGCAGTGTTACGCTACTACTACTACTACGTGCATTCTGAGTAGATCTCATATCCTGGCCCTTTGCAATTATTATTATAATAATTAATAGTTATGTCTGATACACATGTAGGTTTAGGACCTATTAGGGTGTGTTGTGCTCCTCGCATTGCCAGTGACTCTGCCCTTTTATTGCTTGCGACGCCCATGTGTCTTGGTACCCATTCCGGCGTGATGCCGTTGCGAGTGCCTATTTCGCCCAGGGCTTCTAGGCAATTAATAACTAGTTCTGAGTTGACTTCCGCTGTCAACAATGCTTTTCATACTACTTGACTTCTGATTAGGATCCACATATTTTCATAGTGTTTCATCATCATGTCTTGAATGCAAGCAGTGACTGGAAAACAGTGGAATCTCTGCGAACATATATGGTGATTTTATTATCTGCTACGACTTCAAAAGCACCTGCTCCGATTTTATTCTTCATTTTTGACATGTCTGTATACCAAACGGTTCTATATCCGCTCTTCGTCAGCCCTCCTAACATATGATACCACAGAAGGGTTCGTTGAAGTGGTGTGCGTCATTCTATCTGATTGCATGTTGAGCAGTTATCCTATAATTTTTCTTTGTGTGGATTACTTTTTCTCCAAAGCATTCCCTTGGACTGGTTCTACTGAGCTTATAGACCGACACTAGTGCGGCAAACTCCACGACTAAGCGCAGTCCAGCATCATTTCCATGGTAGCAGTAGGAGTGGTTGTTATAGTGCCTGTTATCTTTAGGCAGGCTAGTCGCTGAAGCTTGCTTAGTTTGTTTCTTACTAATCTGATCCTGGCTTTAAGCTACTAGATCAGTGAACCATAAATGGCCACTTGGCCATGGAGGTTCTCATGTCCTCAGTTTTCCCAAACATACGTTTTCCCGCCCATATAGGTGTGGTCACCATCTTCGTTGTTATATTTGCAACAATCAATAAATTATAGTAGTATTTTCTGAGTTACAGTTGTAAGCCCATCTAATAATTAACATGTATATAGTTTAGGATTTAAAAAATTTAAGACGATGTCCAAAGATAGTTATGGCCGAAGTAAAAGTTGTTTGAAATGGTTTTATATTACAGCGATATTACAGATTGCATAAACACTAATTTAGGCCCAGAAAGAGATGGCAACAGAAGAGCCATGTGACCTAATTTATGAGCAGAAGAAAATGAAGAAGAACGTTCAACCAGCCGACTCAACTACTACAGCAGTAATTGACTTTTACACCACAAGAGATGTTATTAGAGCGGACTTTCAAAGTATGCAACTTTATGTTGCGTTCAGATGCGGAACCACGAGTTATAGTTGTAGTTAACAGGTTTTGCGTTCCACTGCTGAGCACCAAAACTCTTCTCTGCCATGTACTGCTCAACGCCAATGTAAAAGCACTGGTGACCAATATTTTAACATCAAATCCGATAAAAATACTAAAGAAGTTTCAAACATTGACATCCCGCGTTTGCCAAACCAAGTCGGGTCAGCGTATGTGGTGGGTTGCATAAGATTTCTATACGCTCCTTTTCTCCTCTTTCTGTCGCGCGTCATCTGGCTTTCTCCCCTCTTCTGTCTCTTTCTATTTTCCGTTTTCACCCTATTATGTTTCTCGTACCTCACTCTACCTATCCCCTTCTCGCCCTACATTCTTCCTCCCGTTTATTTTCTATTTCTTTTAACTACTTGTTTTGGGAAACCCTGCAATGGACTTATAACTGAAATTTAAGGGACCACACTTTTAAAGCATTAAGAGATGATAATAAATTATAGGTACGAGTTAGCGCGCTATATTTAAAACTGAAGGTTTGTGGTTCAATTCCCAGTACTAGAAGATTGAATTTTTAAAGGCCGTTCTTCTTCGCAAGACAATGGCAAACCAGCGAGGTATTAGGCCTGCTCAGAGCCCATGATACGCTGTAGGTCTTCAATGTCTGTAGCGTTACGAACATATGAGAAACGATCTCTTCAACTGTAATTAGATTTAGCATTCGAATAAGGAGATTTACGTCTACATTAATACGACCCAATGCCATTTATAAACCATATACTGGGTGTAAACGCATCATGTAAATAATAAACAATTAATCAATTTCGGTATAGTTTGTATAAACATAAAACTATATAAACAGTATAAAATTTACATGGAGAATTTTAATCAACTAACGTAATTTTCTGCTGGGATTAATTATATATAATGAATAGGTAAATTGCTGGCACGTATATATGCCTAAGATAGGTATGTATTTTCCTATGGGATATTTTTATTTGCTAAGATAAGTCCTGACGCCCCTTTAGTTTTTCTACCCCTTGTTTGGTATCCGGCGAGTATGTGGCGGTAGTGCTAATTAAAATAAAATAAATAACTTCTTGCATATATTTTATTCTAAATAACTGTAGCTATAAAACATTTGATAGCCCATTATAGTTGTTGTAAGTTTATAAAATAAATAATATTAATTTTAAATGAGCATGCTCTGCTAATGTTGATTTTAAAATTAGCGAATTCTTTATGTCTTTCTTTAATTGCACCATTTTATTCTGGTCTCGAGATAGAGTACAAATAAATCGGAATCTAAACGCATAAAGAGGCAATCGGAAATGTTTTATTTAATTCGTGTTAATGCCATTCTATGTCACTAATTAACGGTTGTCAGTCTATTTAAAGGCCATTAATTGATTCGACAATCACTGGTCCAAATAGTACTATGACATAAACAAAATTTATCTTGATGGATCAACGGTTGGACAGGATTTCTGTCGGTGCTATAAATTTAGGTGCTTTATTTCCAGATTATAGATCTACCGAAAGCTGATAATTTCTTCATCTTTTATTGCCAATGATATCATAATGTTGCTTAGTAGCAGCAAGGTTTTAACCATGCTAATACTATTTGACTGATACTGACAGACTAGATTACATTAGCTTCTTGCTCGAAAAGGGTTTATCAACAAAGTTTCGATAATTATAGATTTATTGGCAGATACTCTGCTCCTGGTTAGATGAATATGTACCTTATTTTTAAATATTAAATAAGTAGCGATGAATAGCCCGCCATAACACCTCTGGATGGTTTGTATTGGATTTAATGTTTCAGGATCTAAAACATATCAATATTCGGGCCATATAAATAATTCAGTAGAACGAGAGCCCTCCATCATAAAAAAATATCATCTAGGAAGAATGAAGAATTACATTAAAAATCGTGTTTGAAAAACACAAGGAGTTCGTATGAAAGATCAAAACTATAACCATGTTTTAAATAGATTATAAGATTGTGGTGGATTATAAGACTGTTTATTATATATTTGTAACATGTTTTTAAAGAGAACACCATCGTACGGTGTGCTTATATTTAGGGTATTTTTTACATTTTTTCTTGGACTTTCGTCGCTCGGTTTTTTTACATCCTTTTGGAAGTAGCCTTGTTGGAGCTCATCCTCATGAAGTTGATTAATAAATTCACGTACAATATTCTGGTATCTCTGAGCAGTAACAGTTTCCTTGAAAAATATGGGTCCGATAATACGTCTTCGAGACACAGCAATCCAAACACCAACTTGGTGAAGGGGAGATTCGCGAAAAGTATGCGGATTTGCAGCACTCCATAACCTCATATTTTCTGACTCCCCAAAATGGTAAACCAGGCCTCGTCAGGAAAAAAACACTTACAATACAAAATCCTCCTACTGTGATCTGCTGGCAGCAACTCATGTAAAGCAAGAATTTTGTATGGGAACAGCATTAAATCTTTTTTGGCACTAGTGTGGCAAGTTCCTAATGATAAACCAGTCTCTTGCGAAAGTGTATGCAGTGATGTAGTGGGTTGCTCGTTCAAACGTTGACGAGCATCATCAGCTGTATTTTGAGTACGAACTCTTGGCCTTCCGGCTCTATCTCTATGAGTAATGCTCCCTGTATCTCGGAATACATCAACACATCTTCTAAGTGCACTGTAAAAAGCTCCTTCAAGGACAGCAATATCTGGAAATTGTTGCCGAAATTCCTCTAAACACCATTTCGAAAATATGCTTCAATCATAAATGTTTTGTGTTCTACTGTAATTGTATCTTAATTGAATTTTCAATATAAACTTATGACAACAACAACATTGATGACAGTTAATGAATTTTAAAGTTTGCATTAAACATTACTTTTATTTTCCATGGCCAACCTTTATGTAATTACTTTTTGAACTCACGGTATATGCCCAGTTTCATATGTAATGTACCACCCATTAAATATAAAGCTACGTGTTTGAAAATTCGTTAAAATAATGTTTTATTATTGCGTATGAAATGATCACAATTTCCATTAAAAAAATCAAGTGATTGTGCTGTTCGTCTACTGTCTCTCATCAATTTGTTATTGTTTATGGGCAAATGATGGTCGTAGGAAAGACGAATTCTAGAGTTTGTTGAAAGACGCCATACAACTTTAACACCTGAAGTTATGGTTTAGGGTGCGATTTGTTTCGGTAAAAGATCACCTCTTGTGTTCATCCCAGGCACTTTAAATGCTCATCATTATATTCATAATGTCCTGGAACCGGTGTGAGTACAATTCATGCAGACGTTGCCAAACGGTATTTTCCAACAGGATAACGCACGGCTACACACTGCAAACATTACCAGAACGTACCTCCAACAATCACAATTGCAAATGTTGCCCTGGCCTGCACGATCACCGGACTTATCGCCGATCGAGCATCTTTGGGACATGTTGGGCCGGCGACTAAGATTATTGCCAAGAACTCTTAACAACTTAGACGAGCTGAGACACCAACTTGAGGTTATATGGAACGAGATACCCCAGGAGAACATAGACCACTTGATGGAAAGCATGCCACGACGAGTAAATGTTTGCATTGCTGTTCATGGCGATGTTACACATTATTAATTTGGTTTTCGTTGTTGTTATTGCTTTCTTATAATTGTTAATCTTTTTTTATGAAAACCTGATCATTTCATACGCAATAATGAAACATTATTTTAGCAAAGTTTCAAACCCGTAGCTTTATTTTTAATGGGTGGTGCATTTCATATGAAACGAAGTGCATAACATAATTAAAGCCAAGGCACACCATCTGAGCATTTTAGGCTATTTATAATTAATTAATTACGTATTCAATATCTTTCAAGAACTTCATAGTTACATACTTGTTAAGTAATCGAAACATGTTTTACCTAGTGCAACAGCCTTCAACAAACTTATACTATTGTCGTAACGGTTGCAGGTTCTGCTGTATTCAGAAATAAATGTTTTGGCTAGACCAGTTGAGAAAAGACACTTTTGGTGGTTTTTATGACCAGCCTTAATCAAAAATGTTATTCTTACAGTAAAGTGACATGGCGGTGTGTATTATACTTAGAAGAACACTCATGTAGTGAGGAAAATATAAGATTAAATGCACATGTTACAAGTGTTCCTTGCCTTTTAACTAGACGACAAAAATAGCATATTGTCGCAACAAGACGGTACAATCCCATAAACTACCACTTAGGAAATATACAATGCTTAAATCAACCATACTGAGTTAGTTAAAAATCAAAATCAAGCATAGTTAACCCCGGCAGATACCACAAATATAATCTAGAATAATTTCTATATGCGTTGTCTGTGGTAACCAAAACGTGTGTTTACTTAAGCTTTGAAGTTTATAGCATTTACTGCAATAGCTATCAAAGAATAGTTCAGTCGCTACAGTTATTTTATACTTCTGGATACATAACTTAACATCCGCGTGGATTACGATCTCTCAATACAATTTTTATTCTAGGTAGAAGTCGAAGTGGCGTTTGAATTGATTAACAAAATTCTTTCAAGATGTTTAATTATTATAGTTGCATAGATTGCCTTAAGTTGTCTAGCTATCACTAGGTTGGAATTTTTGCTTCATGTCTACGGAAATATTAATATTAAATATGAACAGACCTGTGCTTAGAACCACAAGTGGATAGTTTTATTTTTGGTTTTCACAATTAACCATTATTGAAAATTTTGTTGATCATACTTTATTTGTGGCTGAAGGATTTGTGAAAACCTACAAGAATCATAATTTTAAATTAGACGGAATGTAACCGTTTAGTCTGGAACACTATTTTTAACCGTTGATGCACAGCATTCTAAATTTTTCTAAATGAAATTACCACCTGTGTTAAATAATATAAATCTAACCAGTAACCAAATCTGCGTGATTCTCTAAAATATATCAGAACTACTTTGGCTCAAAATACTGATCGAGAACTGTATATTTATATACTTTATAAAATTTTAAAGTTATGTGTTGCAACCTAAACATTTTGCACTATGTACAGTAGGTCCCTTTACTGCTATTTCATATCCAGTTTACGCCTTTTCAATATGTTAAACAGATATTAATTGATAGCCTCGTAATATTTCTTGTTGAACACACTGTATGCATATATGGGTAATTAACTGCTATACTTTTCTACTTAAATGAAAATTGAGTATATTCAATAGCTGTTAAAATATTTGTCGACAGGTGGCAGTTAAAATTACTGTTTAAAATTTATACACTGTCAGGCTATTAATTATGTATTAAATTGCACCGAAAGAATGTTTAGGTCTAGAATCTAATTTAGCTTTTGTCACGTAATTCAAATACACCATTAAATTATGAGGCACTCAGCTGGCGTAGAAAAAAGTAATAATTAAGTATTCCAAACTGTTGTTACATTGCGTTAGCGTGTGTCGAAGGCGTTAATTAAATGGACGTTCTGAAGTCAGAAGCTTCGAAATCAATCACTGTCCAAAGTAAATCGTGTATTTTATCAATATTTTTAATCGCAAACACTCGTAGCATTATTATTTATTTGTTCGAGGTGTTGATCATTACTCTTCTCGTTTCAGGTATACAAAAAATCATCTCTCTGTTAAAGTGTGACAGCTGTACGTTGTAAGGTTTGGGTTTTATCAATAACCCTGAATGTCCAACATTTGTTTCTAAAATAAAACGTGGCATTAATTTATTCCGGTGACAAAAGGCGTATATAAATAAATTATAATAAGAAAGATAATCTTTCATTTAGTAACTACATAGTTTATAGCTTAATGACTGCAAACATTTCTATTCTTACTTGAATTTATAATCGACAGTTATGGAAATAGTAGCTATTTAACAATCATATTATCAGCTTAATCAAAGAACACTTTAAGGCTTTAAGTTAATCATTTCTTTTTTGTAAAAGCACGTGGATTATACCCCAAAATTAATTATTCGGGATCATTAAATAGTGACCGCCACGGTGAATGTATAATACTGGAAGAAGTGTTATTTTCGTTATTTCTAATAGTAATTTACTATTTTTATGGCCAACGCATATATATGCAAAATCCCTAGTGCAATGTTATGTTCAAGCTCTGTTAACTATAACTATGGCTGTGAAGGCACATAACAATTTCCGCATAAGTTGTTGCCCCAACTGCAAAATTATACCGACAAACTTATTCAAGAACTTTGGCGAGTTGGGCAACTCAATTTGAAGACTAAATAGAAATGTAACTACGCAATCCCTAGTGGTTGATGTAAGTCATTTAGGTGCTCCGAAGACGTCAGTTTAATGTGCGAGTAATTACAAAGTTACGTCGGTGTCCTGGCTTCCACGGTAGGGCTGAATACTAGAACATACATCGTCGATTTGGTTCTGTACATTGAGCGCTTTATGGCCCGTGTAAATTTTCTAACGTTACTTGGAAAACCGGATATACTTGAAAAATTGCGGCAAGATGGTTTATCTCTTAATGAGATTTACTTCACAATTATAGGCAGATAGGTTTTGCCATTTGAATTTAAGCCTTAAACACATAAAACGTTATTTTGTTCTTTACAGCTATCGCATTTTTTAAATACTGACAAATTTTTATTTCCAACATTCATAGATACTTCCATCTCCTACATATTTGCTTAAAATTATAATTTTTAGGGCTCAATAGACGAATACAATGGATAAAATGGTAGAAAATAAGACCCATACACGGTTCACTTGCGAAAACTGAAGCACAACGATAAATATTTTAGACAACACTGAATACACTAGTATCATTTTGTGTATGAAAAAGCATGATATAATAAATGCATAAAGATAAATTGTTTATATAACTTAAATCTAGGAGTGTAGTGGTAGCTCAGTTGACAGAGTGTTCGTTTTCTGGTCTAAATGTCGATAATTGCTTGGGTTCGATCCTCCAGCCTTACCAAGACAGCATGTAAAAATGTTGTGTTCAAACCCGTTACGCATAATTTTTCAATACGCTCGTGGCGTCCTACAGCCTGAACCTTCTCTGGAATTTCTGTCGTTAAAATTTTACGTCAAACTATAGGCCCCTTGTGTTTCTGCCTTAGCGCTAAGAAGAAGCACGTGGCATAGAAGCCGCCACTGCCCTGTATTGCGACTTAAAGGCCATTATCGAAAGCTACGTATGCTTTAGAAATACATTGTTTGTTATTGATAACAGCAGTTCAGTTGTGGGAAGGAATTAAAATCATATTAGTGGCAGCAATTTAATTGCAAACCACAGACTCCTTTTCTAAATTAATGGAGAGTGTACAAAGAAAGCTAAAGCTAAATAATCAATGCATTATATTTGTAAGAAAATCAGCATTTGCATCTATATAAAAACTTATATTTAAGAAAATTACGTATAAATAATTCTAATTTTAAGAAAACAAATTTACTCTCCACGATTTTTTAATGATATACAAAGGTGAGCCAACAGCATATGTTCTGCAGATACGTAGAGAAAGAAAGTATACCATATGTATAATTGAAGGGGAAATCAGTATGGGTTATGTAGTTGTTTTAACATTCCTCCATATATAGACCCACACACATACACCCACGGATATACATCATACTCAAAACTATTTTTTTTAAGGTCCATAACAAAAATTTCCGTTAAATTCAATAATTCCCCCCAAATTGGTACATTGCCTGGATGATATTGCCTCAGCATTTACCTATGTGACTCGGGAAAACTAAGAAAAATCTAAGTCAGGACGGCCCTGGGGTTCAAACCTAAGACCTCCTTAGTGCAAATTAACGCCGAAATCGGTGCTCTTAATATACCCGTCCGACGCCGACGGTGGATAGCGAGCGGCGGCAGGTAGAAGCACGTAAGACATCGACGTGTAGGTTATAAGCTGTTGTGTTGTGTTTCGTTTTTTTAAGCGCTCAATTAACTGCCTCCCAACAAGACATTTTTTCTGTTTCCACCCCTGCCTATAAAGAGCCCACCAACAAAATTAATATACTTGTTGATCGTTAGAATAATTGTTAGTAAATCATGTGAGTACTATTAGGATGAATTTGTAGCTCGAGAAGCTTCTGAAAGATAAACTACAATGTAACATATTTGACCTGTGTGGTGGGATAGGGTCGCATGTGCAGCTGAGTTAGCCAAATAAGTTTTTAGAATTTCGAACTGGGCAGGCTTGTTACGATTATTTATTTCTACCATTCCTTACTTACATTCAAAAATATTAATTGTAGAATATTTTAGATTGATTATTATTCAATTAAGTAAATAAATAAATAAAATAATTTCAGCAATTTATGTCACTGTTTAAAAATATCCAATAAACCAATTCTGTTGATCTCAATCAGTTATGATCATTTGTAATCTGTCCGGCTTTTGATATTACCTTTCTGTTAAAAAAAATTAGTGGCTAAATTATTTAATAATTAAATAATTACGCTTATAAAGATATAAACTATTAATTAATTATAATAAAATAATTAAAAATATGGTTCATATTTAATAACTTATATATTATAACATAGAAAACCTTAAAACGGCATGTACATGCCGGTTAATTTTTGTCGAAATTTAAATAAATGCAGAATCCAGTTGAAAACCGAAAAAACAACTCGAGACAAGAGCGGGAGTGACAGGAAGTCATCATTCGAAGGGCAAGATACGAGACATTTCTCACATTGTCAAAATGCGCACGCATTTTGGATTCGAATGATTAATTCGAATGAATTTCTCAATTATAATAATCATCGAATACTAATCATTCGATTATTTAAATCATTCGATTATGCCTATCACTAATTACAACGTTCTTTTATTTGTGTATAGTAAAATCACCTGATTAAATTTACAGATACTTGTTACAGATATTTTATAGTAATATAGGCTTGTTACTATCCACTTGAAGTAGTAAGGTGAGTGTGTTTTTGTACTACAATAACTGATTGCTACCCTTATACACACGAAATATTAAAATAATAAGTAAACTCAGAAAAATACATAAGTAGCTGTAGTGGTATGCGATAATTATACTACATCATTTTTATGATTAAGAATATCATAAGATGGTTCTAGTACGATTATATGCCGCAGGTTCTTCGCCGCCGTTTCTTTGCTGACCGGTTCTACACCAGTACATTTTATTAAGTTAGGGAACCAATTTAATAACCATATTGTTCAATGCAAATTTTTATATAATATTATTAAATGACGACTTTCTTAACTGACAAAAACTTCTTGCGTCCAAACGGGAATACAACAATAGTAAATATACTATCATTTCTTAACTTGATTTAAAAGTAAATTTCCTTTCTTAAGCGAAATTACAAATGATTTAATAGTTCATTTCATTTTGTATAAGTGTGTTTTAATTTAAATAATACATTTTAATACTACTTTTAAAATGACTCAATAAATTTATTACTTTTAAGTTATTGTTTTATTTCTTTCTTATTTATGTTTCCCAAATCTAAGTTATATCATATAGCTACCGCGAAAGTTCACTGTAGGTATAACAAAGTTCGCGGCATAGAATTACAGGTAGCGTAGAACGGTCTCGGTGTAGAAACGACGTCGCAGAATCTTCCCATACCCCACACACAGTACCATCAATCCAGGAATAATTGATTGGTATCTGTTTTAAATGGCAAGGTAGATATGGATATTTATTGTACAACAACAATTAATTGCTAGCCGTATAAGTTCTAAATACGAAGTTAATAATTTCAGAATAAATACCACATTCAATAGCACCAACCCAAGAATGATTAGTTACTACTACTCTGCTTGAAGGGGCAATGTGGATGAAAGTTTGTTCTTCTTGTACCACAACAATTAAGTACTGTTCGGGTAAATACCAAATATAAGGACAATAAACTCAGACAAGATGCAGAATAAATTATATAAAGTTATGGGATAATTATAGATTACATTATGACCGTAAATGTCACATGTAGTGCCACCAGTCTAAGAAATGTAATCTTCAGACAAACGGACTAATACGTTATGCAATTGGCGCAAATTGAAAAGCTTAATTGTAATAATTTTGTTCTTATATTGATATTACATCTATTTTAAACATATATAACATTAAACTACGCCTCGCTTAAAGAGTTGATTTTTTCATTGATATCTGATGAAATTTATATTATACAGGACTATTTATGGGTAGTTATAAGCCTAGATTTGTTTGCAACGCAATCTATAAATGAATTTTAATTAAAATTTGAAGCATAACTGCCGAATTTATAAAGTTCGATGTGCTGCTTGTTAAATCTTGTTTACAGAATTTTTCGAAATAAAGTTAACAATACTGAATATACTACAAATGCGGAAACCTTTGAAACGAGACAAATATAAATGACATCTTCAAGTCCTATAAATCTCTATATTTTGAAATATTGACTTTGGTACGTTGTTGTACAGGAACCGCTATTCGTATAGCTTGTAGAATTCGTTCTTGAAATATGGTTTAACCGTTTTTAAATGTCCCTTAGTAGTGTAGAAGAATATATTTGTTGCCCCTTCGGGTATAGTTTATATTGTAAAGCTTCAACAAATTTATATTACGGTGTGGTTGCCAGTATCTATCAATGTTGACTCATGTGTACATTCCATTACCTAAACGTACGTATTCTAATATAAATGTCAAATTAGTACGATACTTATGTTACAGTTCTTGCAGTTAGTTGTAGTTACAAGAACATAAAAATGATGAAAACTCTTATCTAAGAAATACAAGTTTATGCAGTTTGTTGGACATTCTTCCCCGCTCTGTATTTTTCGAAAATTGGGTGTGTACCAGCAAGCTGGAATAGTGTAAAACCGTCTTATATCATCTAGTAGCGGTTCTGTAGCACAAAATGATTATTCTAAATGAAATTTGTGTTTATTTCTCCTTCAGGCACACTGTCATTAAACAATCAGAAAAATTAATTTATGAGCTGAACGCGGCGGCAACCTTGTTATAACTGTGTAGGATGCCATCTGTCTATATGTTGGACTGGCCGTTGACAGCGCCCCATACGATATCGGTAGCTTCTTGTGATCGTATCTGCTACCGACACAGATCGGGATGTTTGTATCGGTCTGACCATCAACTGCATTCCGTTTTGCCCGTTGCCCGGTTTCACCCGCCGATTGTTGATAATGCACAGTTCCGACTGCATGCTTGATCGTTGCTAGGGTCTCTTTTCGTTGCGGCCAGAATCAACCTCAAAAGCAACGGCGCCGGCTTGAGACTACAAAATTGCCACAAACACGTTTGCATTGCATGTAGTTATAACTAACTGCGGATATTATGGAATTAAATTTAACATATAAGAATAATACTATTATAAAAATGGATGAACTAATAGCCGTAGAACTATACAGTGTGTATACAGCCTAAGTCGGGCGATACGCCTTTTTTTAGTAACTTTATTATTACGATAGTATATACCATTTTTGGTGTAGATATTTTCTAAGGGGCTCTGCACAACATGGCACGGTCGGACTTCTGATTGTACGTCAAATGTTAAGTAGACATTTTCAAATGAAAAAAAAATATTTGTATAAAACAAAATTGTGAGATGTTTATAATATGATCCATATGATGAATTTTGTCTGAAATATGGTTTGATTATGTTAGTCTAGTAGTCTGGATAGTGCGAACTCCGCCTCGATATTGTCGCGGTCACTTTTTTCTTTAAATACATACGAATTTAGTTAAATTCCATTGTCGCGTTGTATTGATTATCAAATTTTTTTATGCAATATACATATATTTCTACGAAAAAATTAAAACAATAAAATAGTATAATAACTTGTTATTACTAATTTTTAAATTATGTGCTTTAATTCATTTATGCTATGAAAAATCAAAGGAATTCACAAATATACAAGCCGTTGCAACGAAACGAAACATGCTTAGGAATTTTTGATTGTACCATTGTTTTCTCTAATAAAAGTACTACAATTTTAAAACACATTCATACCAAAAATGGTTTATAATATACTAAATAATAAACGCACTCGAAAAACGCGTATACATTAATTTAACACAGTTACCATTGGTTTCCTGTTACAAGATTCGTGATGGCGGCCCTAAGAAACGTGCATAAAATTAGAAATATTCAGGCTGGTAAAAATGTCGATTTTCTTCCCATTTCTCCCCGATTTTCGCCTATTACCTTGCGGTTTGGAGTAAACACTCGTTAACACGGTAGATTACTTATGATGTAGCACCTTTTGCGCTTTTCTATAAATTTTAAAGGGTGAAACCATGACGGTAGCGACAGTAAACTAACAAAGGAATTGGATTAAATTTTAAGTTTGTGTATATGTATACGCAAAGTTAACTTATGCATTTGATAAGTTAACTATGCACTTGAATAACTATACACTTTTATTTTTGTTTGCTTAAAAATCACTTGTTCAAAATTTCCTGTACTACTTGGGTGATTATTGGTTGATAATCACAATTCAAGGAGCAAGTGGATGAAGGTGGTATGTAAAGTTTTTTTTAAGTATATTTGATAGATCATTTCAGATGTTCAGGGATATTCTGTAGGAGTCATTTCTCATTTTTAATCGTACACCGTGTTTTCATGAAGTTACATATTAGAGTAAATTAAGGTTTTATGTACATTATAGGTGCAGCCGGCCAAGTAGAACATGATATGTTGCATTGTTGACAAGTAGCGCTTTCATCTAAAACTAACAGCCTCAAGGTTAATTCGTCCTTTATAAAATTAAAATAAAGCCCATCACAAAAAAAGATTACACATGTTTAATTTTAAAGTTAGTATCTCACATTTTGAGAAATTGGTACATACCAACTGTATCCACTTGGTCCTTCAATTATAATACGACGGGAGTTTTTTTATGTTATATACCTAACTATGGAAACAGACTTCTATCGTGATAATTTTATTATTTCAAGTCTCTGTGACATTTTAGAGTGTATCCTCCAAGTTTGATACAACTCACTTAAGATGTATAGATAGAGGTGCAAAAATGAGTGTTTTAAAACTTCAATACAGGAGCGTCATAAAATTTCTATCGAAAGAAGACAATAATCGAAAGAATATCCATTAGAAAATGGTGGCTGTGTATGGGGAAATAGCCTATCTTATATTCAAGTTAAATTTTGGTGTGAACAATTCAAATAGCGGAGGGAGTCCATTCAGGATGACCCAAAGTGCGGAAGACCTCTTGAACCTCGAAGATTTGGTGTTGATTGATCGCCGAATGACAGTTTCAGTTATTACAAGAGAAACAGGTAGGTATATCAGAAACATCTGTTTTTAAAATCCTTCATGAAGATTTGGAAATGAGCAAGTTGTCAGCATGGTAGATTCCCAGGCTGCTCACTCCTGAACAAAAATTGTGTAGGCGACAAATTTGCGAGGATAATTTGGCGGCTTTATCCCAAGATGAGGACTTCTTTAAATTGTAACTGGGGATGAGACCTGGGTACACCACTGGGACCCACCGACAAAACAAGAATCCATGCAGTGGTTTCATAAGGGCTCTCCACCACCCACGAAGGCGAAGACGCAATTCTTAGCGGAAAAACTGATGGCCATAGTTTTTTGGGATGCTGAAGGGAATTTATGGGTTGAGTATATGCCAAAGGCTCTACAATAACAGGGAATGTCTACAAAGAAACAATAATCAATTTGAAAGCAGCTATACGTGAGAAAAGACCTCACAATTTTACCCAGAACACTGTTCTTCTGTACGACAACTTCGGGGTGCATAAACCACGAATCGTTAAAGAAGCAATTGATGATTGCGGCTTTGAGGAATTACAGCTTCCACCGTACAGTCCCGACCTCGCCACCTGTGACTATTATCTCCTTCCAAAACTCAAAGAACACTTGGGCGAGGGCGTCGCTTTTTGTCTAATGAGGACTTGAAAAACTCCGTGGAGTCGTATTTTACAGAGTTATCAAAACAATTTTTTTTCCAAGGCATAGCGTTGTTAGAAAAACGTAGGAATAAGTGTGTAAGCGTTAATGGTTCCTATGTTGAAAAATATAGTTTTGTTTGTTCTCTAACTTGTTTCCTTCATACTTAGATATACTTATAACATAAGAAACTCCTCTCGTAGCATAATGATAGTCCTAGGCCTACCATACGTCCAGATTTGAGCTTTAATTTTGAAATCCGCTCTATACATAGATTTATCTCGGTTTTTCAGCCCACGTCCACATATCGATGGTGTGTTCTGACAATATCTCCTATCTACAAATTTTCTGAAAATTCAATTTTAGTGCCAAACCTAAATATGTATTATTATACATACGTCAGCTACTCCACCTAACTGTAGAGTACAGCATTAATATTTAAATTGTGAAAGTAATATCTTGTAACTCATGTGCATACAAAACTTTAACGAAATATCTCTTAGCTGCATATTTTGTTCAGAAATTACTTAATAATCCCACTCTGTAGTTAGGAGGTATTTCCTGATGTGTGCGAACATTGACAATATAAGTTAAGTGATATTGATACTGAGGAAGGCTGGGGTGGCTCAGTGGTAAGACAGACAGGCTTTAGATGTAATCGTGCGAACGCTTCCCGGTTCGAATCACACCAGGGGTCGGAATTTTTTCTAATTCGCTGGGTGGTCGGTACTGGGTCCCGGTCTCCATTTGTCATTGGGGATCAAGTTAATGGCACTCCTCGTACTATGGTCGCATTAGAGGAGTAACTAGACCATAAACATAAACATCCACACACCAGGCAAGTCAAACACGATTTCGCACCAACACGTTAACCCGTCCGATTTGGGCCTGTTGTGCATAGCACAAACTAGCTTAGCTTTGCCTCACACCGCCTCGGTACAAACGAGGATCACGATATTGATACTGTAATCTAACTACTGATTATAAAATGAAATTTTTAACTAGTTAAATTTATTTAGCAACATTTTTTTATATCAAAGAATTTTGAGAATCGAATTAAATTAGCTTCCTTTCGAATTTAATTCATATTGAACAGCTGCATTACATGTTTTAAAAAATGAAAAGGAACTTTATAGATTTAATTACAAATGATTAAGTACAACATTTAAAATATGAAAAAAGATTCTTAAACTGGTCTCGAACAGTAATGCATTGGAAAAAATAAATTATTTTAAAGGAATCAATGACTTTAATATAGAAGAACTTTCAATAATGATGACGACAATATGTTTAATGCCTTGGAATATGATGTTAATGTCGACACTTTATGACAAACCCTAATTTAAAATACCACAACGAGCACAGAAGACAAAATACATAATGTAGATAAAAATGAGTCAGTTAATTCTTGCAATGTTATACCGAATATGCATCACACTAAGATGATAATATCAGAAAACGTTTGGTTGTTATAGAGACTACGAAAAAAAATTCAATTACAATGACAATATACCTATAAATTTTGTAACTGGTACAATGCTCGATATTAATTTTTTGAATAACATAACGAACTTGAACCATACCGGAATACAATATTCCAAGTCCAATGATAAGATAGCTATACATTTTCTGATTAATACTACCAAACCTGAATGGGATTATGAAGAAAATCAAACCAAGAGAAAAACGTTAACAAATCCAGACACCTGGAAAAGAACAGTAATAAAATACTCCACATGAAAGGAAAGCAATACCTTGGATATACTCGAAGAAATGGAATAGTACGCCATAATACGCTCGTTCTAGGAAAAAATTCTTGCCGCTTTATACTTATTCTTGTTGCTTTATACGTATTTCTGTGCGATAATACGTCATTTTTAAAGGTCATAGAAGTAAGTATACATTATTCAGCGAAGCAAGGAAAATTAAAGCAATCTAATAGTTCTGGCACTACATGAATAATGAATCCGATTTTTCTGACAACTAATACACAGGTAATACTTCAAACATAGTTACAGAGAAACGGTTGTTGATCTGATATTAAAAGTTGTTCGTTTATTTCTTCTTCTCTCCTTGCCCTTGTTATATAGCCACTGCAGAATAAATACTTTCCTAATTTTTTTCCACACATACTGTTTTTTGTGCTTTCCACATCGAGAGTTTTGCTGGTACCCACATTATATCGTCTTTCCATCTCATCAGTGACCTTTATACGTTTCTTTAACGAATTGGTGGTATCCATTTGAGCGCTATCTTTATCTATCGGTTGTGTGTCCAACTGTCCATCTTCACTTGGAGTCTGCTATCCATTCCATTATATCGTATACTTTTGTTTGTTCTTGTATTTCTCTTCTTGTCTTTTAACGTAATGCCCAACATTGCCTTTTCCATATTATGTTGAGCTACTGTTAATTTATTTGTCAGTTTTGCTGTAAATGTCCAGGTTTTAGAGCCGTAGATAAGAATCGGTAGTATAGTAAATTTCTTAATAACTATTCTTTTTAAACAGATCGGAATGTTTATTTATTTCCTATAAATTTTGTTTCCTTGTTCTTGTTTTATAAAAAACGTTTTTCTAAGAAATCTCTATAGTTTTAAAAATCACTATAAACCTTCATATTCTAAAAAATAGGGGAAAAAGGCTGAGTCGTGAAAAATAACTTAAAAAAAAGTGTAAAAGTATTTATTTGCCAACCAAGTAAATATCAATGCCAAAGATATTTTTGATAACTAATAAATATCTAAGTAGAATTTTTTCCTGGAAATTGTTTTTGTATTCTTACTCCTTGGCGATTTAAGTAATTTAACAAATTGTCAATTATAGTTTTTCACCTCTATTCAGCAAATTGTGCATATTCTGAAGAAAAACAAGGATAGGATGAAAGTACACTCCTAAGAAGGCAGCTTAGGTCCTACTTAATCGACCTTCTATCCCTTAACCATTTCGACTTCCCTGTGGAGTACCAGCTACATTATGCAGTATATACATATTTTATTTACTATATATTTACTTTTATTAACAATTAGTGCAGGCTGGTTGCATGCATAGATATCACTGGTATTTTACTATCATTGAACTTTAATATTATTACTTAATACCTCAGCCCTACATGGCCTAGTAATGGTTGTTTATTAGATCATACCACCAAGAAGTAGTGAGATAAAGAATTTAACATTCTACCAAGTATTAACGATACAGAGATCGAAGCGATTTGCAAAGAACATTTTTTTAGTTCCGTCAGCAGTCGGTGTCAAGAATGTGTATTTACAACATTATGGGAACAAGCTGCTAACTGTTGATCACTAGTTCGTTTTGTAACTGGTTGCTGTTTGATTTTAGTGTAGTGTTTGTATGTCAGTACATGACACCCCACTGTCTTATCACACTTTTCTTTAATCGTGGGCAAGATGTTTGAACATCAATCATCTAAGAACGTCTTGTCTGTACTCCCCCGACCCACAATTCTGCGGGCAACGACCCACCCAAGCGTAACATAACTGTAAAGCATTTAGCTACTGGCACCTATCCTGCTTGGTTTATTTGACATGTCAATATTTTGTGTAACAGTAGAATTTTAGAAGGTATGCCAAAAATGTATTAGTAATATTTGTATTGTGCATATTAATGCTTTTCTTTTGTTAGATACGTACGATAGCAAAGTTTTGTTCATACCTCTTCGAAGGCAAGTATGAAAGTGTGGTTTATCGATTTGATCGATCAAATTCATGATCTAAAGGTGCTAATGATACCAGAACGCCTCCATTATCAAATAAATGAACCGTGCTGAAGCTGACTCGTAAAGCGTAATAATTAATTAGTGTTGCAGAGAGTGCAACTGACAGTGGGCGCACTGCTCCGGTAAAAGGAGCTGTATTGTAAAAGAGAGAGCGCGCGATTGACGGATATCTATCTATTAATTGGGATTGTCTGTCCGGTTCAATTTAGATTAATTGCCGATAGGTTGGCCCGGATGCTGCGTTACGAACATCGGTGCCGTTATTGGGAGAGTCGAGTGCTATAGTTAATAATCAGATAAAAAAGTCGTGTTTATAATGGATACCGATTAAAATTTTGACGTACGCTGTACCCAACCGTCCAATATTCTGGTTACCACCATTACCGCACGCGGAATTTCTAAAAATACGAAACGTATTCTCATTAGCGATAAATAATTTTCTAATTGCTCGGTGATTATATTAATGTTTAGCATTTACATACATAATAAAAGGTATTTAAGTCGTATATATTAAATGTTTTTGTTTTGGGGAATTTATTGAGGATATCTGAGCAGTGCGTTGTTAGAATGCCACTAATAAGGTATATGCTTAGTATATACTTATTTTTTACATACTCATGTTATCATGTAGCTAGAAAATAATAGACAAGACTCAAGTAGTACAAAATCATGTTTTGTTGCTAAGCGTAAATATTAATTCATTTTATGATATAATTTAATTATCTTGTAATATAAATTTGGGTGCAATTGTTACAATATTCAGTATAAATAGCTTAGTTATCAGCATCTCGTAGAGCGATCTCTTTCAGGTTGCTAAAATTTTCATGACAGAGATATTGGAGATATACGTATCCTATCATGTTCCATCCTTTCAAGCTCAAATCGCGTCGCATCTGTTTACTGTCGATCTAGGAAGGTATTGATTGATGTAAATTTACAATTTGAACTTCCTTTAACGTCTCTTATAGACTACCTCTTAAGTTGTGTTGGTACCGTATATTTTGTTATGTTAACGATCTTTCATATAGCACATTAGAAAAATACAATTTCTCAGTGACCTTTTTGAAATTACTTTTCTTGCCCTTCTGAGTTTTGCTATGAAACAAAAGTGCAACTAAATGTAATAACGAACTATTCTTATTCATACGCAACACATATTTATAATGTAGAAATGTGAAAAATTTGATACTTTGTTTTGAAAACTTAATTAGTTTATTAGTTACCATATCAAATGAAACGCGTTTTTCGCAACACATATAAAAAATGAATTCATGTTAATTCAGCTAATTCATTGGAGAGTTAATTTTTTGCAATTTTAGTGCTAGAACCGTCTCTGTATGTTATAAAGTAAATGAGATATTTTGAGTGGCTCAGTTAAACCGTCCATTCTTACTATTCTTCGTAATTAATAATTGAGAACATATTGATGTCTTAGGCAAATATATGTACGTTATGATGATATCGTAGCGGAAACAGCCTTGGTTTGTGTGCTTAAGGTTTGGCATTCACATCTCGAAGAGTTTTCTTATACAGTGCTTCCCAAAAGTAACGGATAAATTCTATAAAATCGTTGAGCAAAATATTTCATAAAAACACTCGGACACGTGGATTTTTATTTTTAAATTATCATTTAGAGATGTAATTTTCAACCCCCCATCCCTCAACCCCTAAGCCCTAGCAACTCCAACTTTAAAATTTCAAATAGCAAAGTACCCCTTATGATACCTTATCTGATAGCTTTCTTTATGCTGAATACAACAAAAAAAAGTTTTTCAAAATCGGTTGATTAATAACGGGGATATTTACCAAAATGTATTCAAATGAAAGTGCCATAATTCGAGCGGGCGTTGATACGGTTGTAGCAATCAGTGATAAAAACAATTGAAATTGATCGTTCTCAGTACGTTTGAATGCGTCAATGTAGTATTTTTAAGCTTGGATTAAAAAAAATTTTTTTTGAGAAAAAAATTTTTTTTTTTGTAATTTCTCAAAACCCGTCGCAATGTTTACAGGACGTACTGAGAACATAAGCTTCAATTGTTTTTACCACACATTGCTAAAACCGTATCAACGCCTGCTCGAATATTGGCACTTTCAATTGAATACATTTAGTTAAATATCTTCGTTATTTCTCAACCGATTTTGAAAAATTTTTTTTGTTGTATTCAGCATAAAGAAAGCTATCAGGTGAGGTATCATAAGGGGTACTTTGCTATTTGAAATTTTAAAATTGCAGTCGCTAGGGCTTAGGGGTTGAGGGGTGGGGGGTTGAAAATTACATCTCTAAATGATAATTTAAAAATAAAAATCGACGAGTCCGAGTATTTTTATGAAATAATTTTCTCAACGATTTAATAGAATTTATCCGTTACTTTTGGGAAGCACTGTATATTTTCTGTTGTTTTTAATGGAACTGAATAATAGAGTTTTGTATTTCTATAAAAATATCTTATTTTTAACCGTGTTTGTTTAACTCATGCAAAAGAAGCACTCTTACTGTAGGTATTGGCCAAGTCAAGAATCTACCTATATCTTATTCCAGGAAACATCACTACTACCGCTAGCAGTCATAACTAATATATATATATATATATATATATATATATATATATATATATATATAGGGTGTTTAAAAAATACATTCGCGTGTTTTACCTACTTATAGATCTCATCAATACAAACAAAAATGTCGTAATAAACATGGGTTCGAAAATCAACCGTTTTCGAGATATGGAGTTTTTTAAGAAAATAAATATTGCTTGTTATTTCAACAAACTCCCCACCCTTTAAAACAAATAGCCGTGTAAATAAAACGTTTTAGTTACAAATAATTAAAGTAGATGTTCTACATGGTCTCCTTCCATGTGTACACATCCTTCGCATCTCCGTAAAAATGAACGCCGCATTCTTTCAAAGATTTCCGGATTCATACGAAAAGTCTGGAAGGCATGTTCTATTCGTTATCGCAATTCGTTTAAATTATTCACAGGGCTTGAACAACTAACGAATTTAAATACCCCCAAATACAAACGTCGATCGGAATGAGGTCAGGAGATCTAGGTGGCTACTCAGCTGGACCCCTCGCCCTATCCATCTGCCGTTGTAATTTTCGTTTAGGAAATTTCTGACCATGATTGAAAAATGTACAGGAGCCCCATCGTGCATCAACCACATATTCATTCTATGAATGAGGGGTACATCTTGTAACTATAGTGGCTAGGCATTACGCAACAGGTCAAGGTACAATTGGCCAGTCAAACGGTTCGGAAGAAAAAAATCGTTATTGATGATTCGATTTAATAATAGCATAAGGGTTTTCATCTGACCAAACATGGCTGTTGTGGAAATTAAAAAATCCATTTCTTGTGAAACTAGCTCAGTCAATAAATAAGACTTCACTAACAAAGTTTGCGTTTTCCGCAACTCTTGTCAGTGCCCATCGGCAAAACATCACACGTGCAGCATAATCAGGTACAATAAGAGTCTGTACCCTTTTAATATGGTATAGGTACAATTGCTTCTCACGTAGCCTTCTCCAAATATTTGTTTCGGCAGAAAGTCTTCTAATACTGGATTTTCTTCAATCCTCCTTAAAATGTTAAGTTCCGCTTCAGGAGTAGAAACTGATCTAGGCCGACCACCACCACCGTTTCTTGATTTAAATGCCCCAACTTCGGATAAACCTTGATACAAATTTGTAAAAAATTGAGTAACACGGAAGTGCCCGGTTCGGAAATGCTTCGGTATACAACAGACGTACCTTATAGGAATTACCACTGGCCTTACCATACACACAATGCATATGTGGCATTTCCGCATTGGTATACATATTCCCACTATAACAATAACAATATTGACACTTACAAAAACTCGAACAAATATTGTTTTATTCACTTCCATAGCAGACGTGATAAATACGATTCTGCACTCCTACTCTGTTTAAACGTTTTGGTGGTATCTTCAAAACGGTTGATTTTCGAACCCATGTTTATTACGACTTTTTGTTTGTATTGGTGAGACCTATAAGTGGGTAAAATATCCGAACGTATTTTTTTATACACCCTGTATATATGCACGATAAACTGTTAAAATATGCACATACAGTGTGATTCAAAAAGTGTGGTACAAACTTAAGGGTATGATGTGGGATGCTACAAGAAGCAAAAAATGTTAATAAACCCATGTCTTATTTCCAACTGTTATCTACTCGCAGAGGATTTCTTTGTTTTTATCATTGTTCTATTGAATCAAGTCGCAATAGGAAATAAGTTAAACAGAGAAACAGCCTGACCACCGAACATTTGAATGGTTGCATCGACTGGGTAATACCTACTTGCCTAGAAATTCTTCTAGTACTCGTCGATGTCTAGCTGACTGACTGAATTGTCTAATCATGCTTTTTTTTTCACACATTCATACCACCGCCCCCCCCCCGGAACCGCTTTCGCATTACTTCAGGGGGGTGCGGGCGTCCCTTACACACTAACCATTCATGCAGCATGCACCCTAAACTTAACTAACTGAATTGCGGTCGCCCCAGCGGGGATTCGAAACCACGCCGAAACAAGCGCAATTCAGTGTGACCTCGAGTGGTCAATGCGTTCTCGCACTCGACCACCGCGGTCCCACGTCTAACCACACCTGTTTCACACAATCTTGTCATTCTAAGGAAAACACCCAGTTCAGTAAACATCATAATAAATGAAAAAATTGCAGAACTGGTTAACAACTATAACTATCTAAACTATTATACAGAGCGGTTGATTTTTCATTACTTACTCATTGATTTCATCAGAATCCAACTAATTTAAAAATTCTAAAACTAACCTTATATAACTTGATGTACTCTTTACAACCCTCCACGATATAATGTTGAAAAACAAAAGGGCAATGACGTGAAGATTATTTTTTTAACTGGAACACCGTGTATCGTTTTGGATATTTTCAACGCCTACTAGATTTTTAATATGGTACCGTTTTTATTTTTTTCATTTTGACTGCAAATAAAGTCATAATAGTAAGAAAAAAATTACCTAAATAAGCTTTGGAAATGCAATTTATAACCACAAACGGGAATATTACACATATTGCACAATATCAACATTATCTAAATAATTGTCAGTTGTTTATCAAACAACAACAATTATTTTGATAGACGATCGGCCGATTGGCTCTCCATCGCCAAATGTGGCGGCGCGCACAACTGGTTACAATTCTTTGCAGCCAAGATTTGGAAATAATGGGCCTGATTTGTGGCTTCAGCGATCAGCTGAATTTCCAATATTAAATTTTTTGTTTGGAGCAGTATATGTAAAATTCCTATTTTTATTGAGTGCTGCATGTTTAAAGACTATTTAGGCAATTTTTTTGCTATTAGGACATTATTTGTTGTCTAAATGAAAAAAATATAGTTGGTGCCATATTAAGAATTTAATTGACTTTCCAAATATCCAAGAAATATGGGTTTTTAAAAAAGTAATTTTTAAATCGCTGCTGTTTTGTTTTTCAAGTGACATTATTCTGTCTAAGATGGTTGGAAAGAACCCGAAAAGATATTTAAGAATAGTTTTTGAATTTGGTGTCCATGCGGAACTATAAGAATATTAAGAAATGCAAGAAAAGGAAATCTATTGACGTTCTACAAAGTCATGGCTATCCGAACACTTATTCTGCGGACTATAAAACTGGGCATCTACAAAAAAGGACATGCGAAGTATAGAAACAGCGTAATAGAATTTTTGAGACAGGGTGTCGGGTCAGCTCTGCGAATACGAACAAAAACCCAGAAATACGAGAAGAACAAGGAATGCTTGCTCGAGATAATAATATCGAATAGCAAAAGCATGAATACTAATGATTCACAAGTACCTACAAGCCAAAAGGAAGCTTAAACGTTAGTTGAGCAACCAGGTACCAGTTTCCATAAAGTCGGAGTTAGTTTCTCAAAACTTAAACCATCATGGTGAGGACTCTAATAAATTATTTTTAGCTTTTGATTATATCGTGGGAGCAATACAAACCCAAGTTAAAAACACGCCGGAGAACGGGATCGGGAAGACCTGTGAAAAGACCTCCAGAAGTTATTGATAATGTTAGGGATATCATGATAGCAACTTCTAAGCCAATCAGAAAAGTAAGCCAAGAAATTGATTTATCGTATGGTACTTGTAAACAATAAAAAAAAAAAGATTTGAACATATTTCCATACAAAATGCAAATGATTCATGAACTTTTACTGCATGATATCCAACCTAGAATAAATTATTGTCATTGTTCTTAAGCAACATAAATAATAATGATATATTGGATCTTACTTGGCTCAGCAATGAAACCTGGTTTCACCTCAATGGGTATTTTCAGAGCCAAAATATAAGAATATGGACATCAGATAATCCACATATATTTGAGGCAACACCGTTGCATCCACAAAAATCGTTTCATGGGTCGCTGTTTCGAAAAGACGAATAGTTTACAAGCTTTTTGCAGAAAATAAAACTGCCGATTATTATCTTCAGAATATCTTAATCCCCTTTTTTAATGAACTTTCATGTGGATAAAATCAGAAATGGTACATCTAGCAGGGCAATGCTACAGTCATACTGCTAATCGTTTCATACAATGTTTACAGGAATTTTACGATGATCGATTAATTAGTAGACATTTGTTTCCACCAAGGCCACCCGGTCTTATAGTTCCAGACTTCTTTCGATTACCGTATCTAAAAAAGCAATATTTTTAATAATAGGCTACAGTCTCTAGAAGATACACAAAATTCTATTTTACAAACGTTAGATGAACTTACCCCTGCTACTCAGGCAAATGTGTTTGAAACTCTTAAGAGAAGAGTGCATTTATATTTAGAAAATAATGGTCAACATTTTCACCATCTTCTGTAACATCCATTATTTACTTTGTTCTGTAAATGTGGATGCAACACTTTCATTTCAAACAAACTTTATTTACATAGCCAATAATTGCATGACTTCACTACTTCGACCACAGGGACCGCAAAACACTTAAGACGGCAACGTATCCTGGAATATAGTTAATTAAAAGTATAGACAAACACTGGCAAAATAAAATGTTAATTTTAAAATTCGTACGAATAATTAAATAAATAACCTAATAAAATTTGAAATGTAAACTGTCTATTATTAATGTATGACAGTTAAAAATATTTATAATGTTTGCGTGGTTATAGTTACAGTCTTACAGATTAATCTAAGATAATACTATAAAATTCCAAGGGTGTCTTTGACTTGGGTTTTTATTGCTCTCATGGAACATAATTGCAACATCTAATAGTAATCGGTTCAAGAAAATAAATGGCCCGAATAAGTTAAATGGGGTCGTCGATCTATACAAATGCGTATTAAGTAGTAAAAACGTAAGAAGTAAAACCCGTTAGAATTATTAGTAATCTTATTTTTATTTATTAAATAACTTATTATATTACTTTAAACGAAATAAGGCCATAAAATTTTAAAAACAGTATGCCAATAGTAATTTCCAGCTGCTTTTAAAATGTACTTTGCATTTAAACGTTAGATTACATATATATTGATTATAGTCATTATGGTGGTGATTGGTCTAGTTTAAATAGATTTTAAAATTTAATAAAAAAATTTTTTAGGTCCAGTGATATCCTAACAAGTATGTGGTGGTACCTTAGTTGGCAGAGCGCTCGCTTTCTGGATAAAATGTTGATTACGGCTTGGGTTTGATCTCCCAGCATTACAACGCAGCCTATACAAATCTTGTGCTGCAACTCACCATACATAATTTCCTAATCCGGTTAAGAAGTGATAGGGATATTAAGGCCAAATACCTTCTCTGGTATTTCTATTGTTCAGATTCGACGTTAAATTGCAGATTCTTCGTTTTTCTACTTTAGCGTTGAGAGGAAACATGGGACAGCAGTGGGACGAAAAAGCAGTTGATGTTGATGACTAACCTAAGGAAAGAAGCTCCGCAGTGGACAAGTAGTTATTGTTTCAACATAGCAAACGAAAGGCTCCGTTCGAATTGTTCTTATCCAAATTTAGGTCGCATCAGCATTGCAGTTTTTGATTGCTCTGTGTTCAATGCAAAAATAGACGATTATTCTGTTTACATTACTACGCGATATCAAATTAAAATTGTTAACGTCTTAGCACTCATGTGTTCTACATACTTGATTTACGTTTATTACTGTACTGTGATTAACTGTGAATTAACAAGTACGTACAATGCCTAGCCAGTGTGTGGGCAACCAACTTTTAAATCACAAAAACCTACTTCCACCCCACTTGTACGGAGAGCTTACGAACTTTATTTCGGAGTTAAAGTAAGAGATCACCGGCCTCGGTGGTCTAGTGGTTAGCGCGTTTGCCTTTAGATCCGAGGAACGCGGGATAGAACCTGGCTGATGTCGGCGAGATTTTTCTAGTGGGGAAAAATCTGAAAATGCGCCTTCTGTCGGATAAGAAGTAAAGCCGTAGGTCCCGTGCCACTGCGATGTGTGACAGGTTAAAAATCACTACTGGAGGTGGAATTACCCCAGATAGGCAAAATTCTTAGTTAGGGTGTACAATGGGCCAAATGTGGCCTAAGTGCATAGAGATGCTTGGAAAACCGCGTCCTAGATCTCGCTCTTTCAAAGCAAGCAAACACTCATTACGTGACTCAGGATGGCTGTGGAATCTACTCAGAGTTGTTCACTATAAAAGATTATTTGCAAAACGTGTGATTAAAGTTTATCTGTTATTTGTAAGTACTTATTCATACGTATGTTTCCAAGTTTGAAGGAGGCGTCTTAAAGCTATAGTCCCATCATCAACCGTAAATCCTCGCTAAAAACCGAATGTGCACTTCTTATGTATAAAGCTTTATTACGACCTGTAATCACGTATGGATGCTCAGTTTGGGGAGCAGCCTCAAAAACGCACATCAACAAAATCCAAGTGTTGCAAAACAAGATCCTGAGAATATCTACAAATGCCCCGTGGTATATTAGAAATAAACATCTACAAGATGAACTAGGTGTGCCAACCGTCAAACAATTCATTCAGAAATGTAACAAAAAATTTTTCAAAAATATACCGTCTTGCCCAGGTGCAGTCCACTACTCCGTTGGCGAGAAGAACCTGCATGCGAGACTAAAGCGACTTCTTCCACAAGATCTCATCAACTCAACTGACAGCGATAATAGTGCATCTGATTAAAAATGTGTAGTTCGTGAGGAGCTAGTAGTAGCTGCCCTCTTAAAGTTATTACAAGTGCAAAATTATCATCTTCAACTCAACTGTGGATAACATTAATCTGTTGAGCCGGTTACAAGTATATAATTAAAAAAAAAAAAAGCTAAGGAGTTTTGGTAATAGGATGAGTTTCGCTATTCTATGATTCCCATTTCTACTTACTTTTCCTGTAGCATGCCACATTTGACCCATTGCAGACCCTAACTAAGAATTTTGCCTATCTATCACATCGCGGTGGCACGGGACCTAAGGCTTTACTTCTTATCCGACAGAAGGCGCATATTCAGATTTTTCCCCGCTAATAAATCTCACCGACCTCGCCTAGGTTCGATCCCTCATCCCTTGGATGTAAAGGCAAATGTGCTAGCCACTAGACTACGAGGCCGGCCGGCAATCTACATGTAACTCCATTTTTGTTTTTGTAATTATATTGCCACATCTTGAGAAAAGATTTTGAATTTGTGAGATACTCTCGGTTGTGGAAAGTTTCCTCCATAAAATGACCTCAGCACGTTCACAGAGGAACCTTCTTCAGTTTGTTCATTTAGCAGTAGCAATTTCTTTAATAAAGATTTTAAGTTTGCACTTGGTCTTTCTGTAGGTTCGACTATTCATTTTAGTGTTTTTCACCACTTTAACTACGGAGAAGTCAATTTAGAGTCAATAATCGTGTTTTCGTGTACAGTCCTTGGATCTTACTCTAAAATATAAAGATTTACTTGATCTACGTAGGTAGCAGAAAATAATTTCAATCTGACTCGTTAAAGGAAACGGCGTTAATTTTTCAGTATTTTATTTGTCAACCTTACTGCCACAGTTATACAGCAGCTATAAAATTTTCGTGAACTTATGAAACCTAAAAAATCGAAGATAAGCGTTTTGAACAGAAAGTAGTTATTGCATTTTAGTACCTAAAAGTTTTGCCCTAGAAAAAAACTAAGGAACGGCTTTAAAATGTATATGGCACGAACTTAATGTACACAGGTCAAATATAGTCTGGGTAGCAGAGGTGCGTTCAGGAAAAAATCTTTGAGATATCTAAGGTCAGAAAAACCAACAGTAGTGATCAGAGAACATTGCTCATGTTGCCAAAATGATTATTGCTAATCACTATAATAAAGTACTGCTGAATAGAATGGAATAGAATGTAAGATAAAAAATCTTGTCCCTCTGAACAGCAGTTGTAACCACCGATGAAACGTAGATCCATTACTCGGATCTGGAAATAAATCAAGAGTATAATATGCAAGGAAAACATAAACAATCTTCCGCGCCGAAGAAATTTGATTCCCATTCATCTGCGGGCAAAATAAGTTCTCACTTGTAGTCAAGAGCCACAATCACTGACGAATATTACACTAAATTGATAAGAAAACTGCTTGAAAAAAAAAAGGCGAATGTCATAGTAGATTAATTTCTACGGTCTCACTGTTTCATGACAAATGCAAAAGTCAAACGTTGCAATTGCTAATATTTGCGAATGTGCTTTTCTGAGTCAGCAAGTCACCTATACCCCTGACCTACATCTACGGCGAGAATTAGGAAAACAAGATTGCTGGAGTATTTCAAAGTAAAATGGTTTGTTTTAAAAATGTCTGAAATGGTTTACATTTCGTTATGAGTGTGTGAATGATAATTGAAATTATCTCGTAAAATAGAAAATAATACGTTACTTTGTTGTATCTCGAACTTAAACAGGGCGGAAAGTTTTTGAACTATCCCCAAGTCTTTTCTTAGCTATCTCCTTATTTATACGTTACTTCTAGCATGTCAGCGAGACAGTAACAGGAATATCATCCGTCGAAGAAAGACCCTTAAGACAGTCAAGCTGATATTTTTTTCTTCTATATAATTGCCTGTTTGAAACGAATAACTTTAACTAACATTGATCATTTAGCCTTGTCAAAATGCATACTGTAGATATGAGTAAGTATTGCTCCCGAGCGTTAAATAATGCTGGGGAGAGAGGGTCTCCGTGTCGTACTCCTCTAAGAATTCGGTACGGTGGTCTATTTCTCTCCAATTTTATGTATGCTTCCGTTTTTCCATATATGTTTTTGATTATATTTATGTATTTGTTACTTATTCTCTGCTCTTCCAGTGCCTGCCATATATAGTGGTGTTCTAATGAGTCGAAGGCCTTGGTATAATCTATGAATGTGATGGATAGTGGAGTGTTAAATTCATTATGCTTTTCCAACACTTGGCTGATTGTATGTAGGTGGTCTCTGGTAGAATAGGATTTTCTAAATCCTGCATGTTCGTACGGCTGGTGTTTTTCTAATGTTGGACATGTTCTTTGGCGAATTATATTTGCAAAGACTTTATATATATATATATATATATATAAACAGGGAATTTTTCTTTTTAGTATACATAGCCTATGTATACTTTTAAAAGAAACGCGTCAATTTCGCCTATTGTGTAGGCAACCAACTATACAGACAACTCAAGCATGCTGTGACCACAGCAATCAAATTAATTCAATGCTAAAAAATAAAATTAATCTTTATTTAGTGTCAAACAATTGTTAGAAAATTTAAATCAGAGGGATGCGTAATAAATTCCCATAAAATAAAAACTGAAAGTAATCACGTTTTAACCGAAGAAAGGAAATGAAATATTTTATGCTACGTTGAAGAAAACCCGATAGTATCACACACAACTCAAGCATGCTGTGGCCACAGCAATCAAATTAATACAATGTCAAAAAATATAATTAGTCTTTATTTAGTATTTTCTTGCATTTTTTATACAATCATGTACAGTAAAGACGAAAAAGTGGAAATTCTAATGTGGTATCAGAATGGAAACAGCTTAAGAACTGTGAGAGACTTATTTTCACTAAAATATCCAGAAAGACCTATTCCTTGCATTCGAACCATACAAACAATTGTTAGAAAATTTAAATCGGAGGGATGCGTAATAAATTCCCATAAAATAAGAACTAAAACTAACTAAACACTAAACACGTTTTAACAGAAGAAATGAAATGAAATATTTTATGCTACGTTGATGAAAACCCGATAGTATCACTACGAGAAGTAGGTTCACATTTTAATGTTTCTAAAATCTCGGTATTTAAAACACTAAAAGAATTTAAATATAAATCGTACAAATTTTCGAATCACCAACAACTATTCGATCAAGACAAAGAAAAACGAACAATCTTTTGTGGAACATTCTTTAATTTGCTGCACGAAGAAGAATACATTTTAAATAAGATAGTTTTTAGTGCTGAAGCAACTTTCACAATAAATGGAGAAGTCAATTCACAAAATTTTCGGTGTGTATTATAATTCCTCATCTATCCACTATCCATTATCCTGATACACTTATTTCTTAGATATTGGTCCCGTACTAACTGCCATTTACAAAACTTAACTCACAGTCAATACACTGGGAAAGTTAACGTATGGCTAGGAATAGTTGAAAATAAGCTTATCGGTCCATATTTTATTGATGGTAATCTCAATACTGCCAAATTTTTAGAGCTATTAAGAAACAACATCATTCCGGCAATAGAAAACTTGAACATCGATGACTCATGGTTTCAGATGGATGGTGCCCCTCCGCATTCCACGAATGCTATAAGAAATTTTCTTAACGACAGGTTTCCAGGACGTTGGTTAGGAAGATTCGGTCCTATAGCGTGGCCCCCGCGCTCTGCAGATTTGTCACCCAATGACTTCTTTGCTTGGGGATATCTGAAATCAAAAATGTATACCAATATTCCAATACAAAGTATTGATGAATTAAAAGATCGCATACGTACCGAATGCAATAGCTTGAATCCCAACTTTCTTGCGAATGCTGTGCGTGGTTTTCAACACCGGTTAGGTTATTGTTTAGAAGTACAAGGTGGCCAATTCGAATACTTGTTGTAACTGTTGTTTTTATTTTCATTTCCGTTTTCTGTTATTGATATTTAATGTTTTACAATAATAATCGTCATTGTTGTTCAACTCATTTTGATTTACTTATTTAATATAAACACTGCATCAACATAACCTTCATACTCAAATAATTGACAACTATAGTGACGTTTGTTTCTGATTTTTAGTTGTCGGTATAGTTGGTTGCAAACACAATAGGCGAATTTGACGCGTTTCTTTTAAACGTATACATAGGCTATGTATACTAAAAAGAAAAATTCCCTGTATATGAAATAAGGCTTATGGGTCTACAGTTACTAATCTTTTCTGTGTCGCCTTTCCTGTGTAGCAAGATAATTACTGCTTTTGACCATTGATTTGGAATAGTTTTCGGTTCCATAATTTTGTTGAATATCCATTGTAGTTGGTTAATTGTTTCTTCAATTCCAAATTTGAGCATTTCGCCTATGATGTCGTCATCGCTCGGTTTTCTAATTTTTTTTGACGTCCTATTGCCTTCCTGATCTCGGTTCTTTGGATTATTGGGGTATCTTCTGTGTGCATTTGGCTGTTGTTCAGTTCTCTCAAATGGAACTGGACGGGACACCTGGCCAGATTAGAAAACCAATGGACTAAAGGAGCTACCAAATGGTATCCCACGCTGGCAAAAAGAAGGAGGGGACGACCCAAGACGAAATGCACAGACGAGATAGAAGAGGTAGCTGGAAAGAATTGGATGAACAAGGCACAAGATAGGCGCTGGTGACAGGAAAAGAGGGAGGCCCTTTTCCCGAATCGGGATATACAAATGGCTATTTATATTGTATTTGTATTGCTCCCGAGCAATTGGTGGAATTACAAAAAAAAATTATTTTCGTTTTTGTTTGTAGGTACATCTATTGGAACTTATTTTTGGCAGATTTATATTGTGGCCATATTTCTGGATATTAGTCTACTTTAGTGTTTCCATTTTGCACTTTTAACATTCTTAATGAGTAAGTTCATGCGAAACTATTTCAGACCTTTCATCGGTGACCTTACTTAGAGGTTCCTATCGTCAAGAAGATATAGGTTAGCCAATTTGGGTCTTATCGATTCGATATTCTACTATTAAGTTCTTCTGACGGAAGTTATTGTCTCCGCAGATATTTTGTAATATCTGCAATAAAGCGTTATAGTCCACTGGTATCTACCTCCAAGCCAAAAGAAATCAGAAACGTTAGACGAGCAAAAGATAGCGCTACCCTGAGTTTTCAGGAAGTCGGAGCTAGTTTCTTGAATTTTAAACCATGATGATGAGGATTATGATGAATTATCTTTAGCTTTTAATTATACATAATTTCTAATAGACCCCTGTTCAAGAAAATTAATCGGGCGGCTAAATTATATGGGCTTTTAGAATACCATACACCTCCGAAAATGCCACGTACACAATTTGCACTTGCTTGTGATACTGCTAGAAATAAGAAAAGAGAAGCCTTGGAACTGTGTGATTTCATTGCATAGCAAATAAGAACAAGCTTTATAGGATATCTGGTAATTACAAATTTATTTCAGTGCAGCCATAACTTTACTACTGTACAATCCCACTAGCCGTCACTATTATCATGATTTATTAAAATTCTACTAAGCTAGACTGCTATCAGCGTGCTTGCTGATGACTCCATGTAAGTGCATCATATACTTCATAAAACTAAAGGATACTGCTATGATAATTGTAAAGGAATTTAGCGTTTATAAGCATTTGTAAAAAAATTTTTCTAGGTGATAGGTTTTAGTAAGGTAAATCGTTGATGAATTCTGAATTCGTTTTTGTGTTCTTCTATTTGCACCAGCAAGATGAATTATTAGGCGACCGGGTGGCGCAGTGGGCGAGAGTCCGCTTCGCAACCGGTTGAACCGAGTTCGACTCCCGTTGTGGCCCGAATTTTAATTAATTTGGGAGCAGCGGGAGTGACTCGGTAGCATAGTTGGGGGGGTTTTTCAAGGGTGGGGCATGTTAGACTTGTGTATAGCGCTACGCGCGCTGATCCGAGGTAAGCAGGGTGGGATGAGAATCGTGGAGTTGCTATGGCAACTCCACGATTCTTTAAAAAAAAAAAAAAAAAGATGAATTATTTAAGAAACCAAAAAAAAGGACGTTAATATAAATCCCCACGCTTATGCATTAATCTAGTATCATCATGACACTAAATTGGGGTATGCGTATTTATTTATTTTGTTGAGCTAGTTGTTTCGGTATCAAGTAGTCTAAAGTAAATAATAAATTCTTGATGGATATGGTTTCATTGGAATTGTTATTGTTATTGATATTCCAATGTAGAGAGTTTTTATACCAATAAACGAGCTAAAAGGTAAAGTTATAATTTATAAGTTTATATAAATCCTTGTTGATACCTATTTAGGGTATTATTTTGATTGAAGTGTGAATGACCTAAACGCATTTCGTACTTCTGGTACATGGGCTATCGTTAACTCAGTTGCTTGATGATGTTTTACATCCAACTATGAAACTGGTTTAAACTGCTGGGAAGAATATATTATACTGTTTACTATAAACAGTTGTAGGAAACCCCGAATCAGTGCATACTGTTTCATGAGCTACTATTACCAGAAGTATTTTGAGTTTTTGAGGTAGAACAGCTATACCTTCTTTAAATCGATGTACGTATCCGAAATATTGTTGCCCACTTCTGGTATTTTTTATGGCATAGTGACTTGAGACGTACTGATACCCATCTGTTTGAAGGTCCCAATTCCTAGTGTCGTCAGGAGCGAAGCGTCGGTTTAAGTGCAGGAAGGCTGCCTTTAAGGTTGAAGGTAGCGTGTTGGTAAAGGAGATAAACTTCTTTGGATATTTCAAGGTTAATACCGTTAGATGCAAAGTTGAAAATGTCTGTTTGTAATTTCACTAATTGTAAGGCAAAAAATTAATAGAATAAATAGTTTATTTAAGTGAGATAGGCAATACGTACATATGTAAGTATTTACAATAAAACATTATTTATAGATAAAAAAAAACTGAAATTGATCGCACTGGTCTGAAAATATCCTATGTATATTTTTTTATAATCTATTTTTCATCTAACTGCAACACTAAAAAACTGACTGTATGGGTACCTACTTAAATTGTCCACTAATATAGATCGATAATCACACTAATTTTCATACAAAGAATTTTTCGTTTTAGTATATATTGCCTATGTATATTTTTAAAAAGAACGCGTCAATTACGCCTATGATGTAGGCAACCAACTATACAGACAACTGAAGCATGCTGTGACCAAAACAATCAAATTAATTCAATGGTAAAAAATAAAATTAGTCTATATTTAGTGTCTTCTTGCGTTTTTATACAACCGTGTACAGTAAAGACGAAAAAGTGGAAATTCTAATGTGGTATCAGAATGCTAACAGCTTAAGAACTGTGAGAGACTTATTTTCAGTAAAATATCCAGAAACACCTATTCCTTGTATTCGAACCATAGAAACAATTGTTAGAAAATTTAAATCAGAGGGATGCGTAATAAATTCCCATAAAATAAGAACTAAAAGTAATCACGTTTTAACCGAAGAAATAAAATTAAATATTTTATACTACGTTGAAGAAATCATAATTAATAGTTAGGTATAACAAAAAATAATAATTAAAAAAAGTTTGCGATGGCCGGGAATTGAACTCCGATCAACTGCTTGGAAGGCAGCTATGCTGACCATTACACCACTTTGCTGTTGATGTATTGGTTTTGTACAAACGAAATATAATGTTTACGGCCCTTGTGGAAACATCACCCTGTCAATTTTTGTATTTAACAAAAACGTCATCATCTGTGTCCTATATACAGGGTGAAATACATATTTAATATAAACACTGCATCAACATAACCTTCATACTCAAATAATTCACAACTATAGGCGATTCAAATTAACTTTTCCCGCGCGCACACAATCAGCTGTTTTAGGTGAAACCCAGTCTCACTTGCCAGCGGGTTGTAAATAAATCGTTACGCAGTGTAGTGATTTAGTGAATGTGTATTTTTTGTTCTTGTTCGATTTTGGCCGTAATTATCAGTGACAATAATTAATTTATAATTATTATTTATATGATATTATATTATTTATAATGCGAGTAAGTTCGAATTCGACAACACAGACAATTAGAACATTGTAAAAAAATTTCTGTACAATCAATAACGACTCTACCATTTTTAAACTTACTGAAACATGTAGGTAGATTTCCTAAATTTCATCACGCGTAGCAAAATAAATTATTGGACTAAGTACTACGTACAGGACATTCAACATAGTATAAAATATGGTTTTACACGTTTGTGAAGATAAACCACCAAACAGTATGCTTAAAACAACATACGAGTTATTTTTCAACTTAATGAAAGTCAGAATGATTCTATCCCGAATGGTTAAACGATCCTGAGGTCAATTATTTCAGTTAGGCCAAATATGTTCACTACTGCAACATTTCTAGCTCCCGCTTTTGGAAAATAATGAAAAGCTAGATTACGGCACCTTTTACTTTTAGAATCGCAATTAAACACCACGCAATAAAACGTTTTGTCCTTGCTTTCCTTCTTTGGGGGAACTCCATTCTTCAAGTATTGACGTTTTAGTTGCTTAAATATATTTTATAATACACGAATGTACCTTACAATAATTTATTAAAACCAAATGATTATATTGGAATTGTCACTAGCGCCTGTGTTTCAGGAGTTTATCACAATTCCGCCAGAAGGCGTATTGCTTAGCTTGAATCGCCTATAGTGACGTTTGCTCCTGCTTTTTAGTTGTCGGTATAGTTGGTTGCCTATACAATAGACGAAATTGACGCGTACTTTTTAAAAGTATACATAGGCAATGTATACTAAAAAGAAAAATTCCCTGTATATAAAATAATCCAAAATATAAACAAAAATACAAAAAACACGCCCGGTGCTGGTGTAGCACAAAAGCTGTAGGCAGTCGTAGGCTAGCCTAATCGACATGTTAATTATTGATTTGAAAGAGCGAGACCTAGGACGCGGTTTTTCCAAGCATGTCTAAGTACTGCAGCCATCATTGGCGTATTGTACACCTTAACTAAGAATTTTGCCTATCTAGGGTATCTAACTCCAGTAGTGATTTTTAACGTGTCACACATCGCAGTGGCACGGGACCTACAGCTTTACTTCTTATCCGACAGAAGGCGCATTTTCAGAATTTTCCCCCTAGAAAAATCTCACCGACCTCGGCTAAGTTCTACCCCACGTCCCTTGGATATAAAAGCAAATGCGCTAACCACTAGACCACCGAGATCGGCAATCGACATGTTACAATTGCGTATATGCGCTTTTCCTTCCTTGCAGTTGTGACGTGGTCTACACACACTGACGGTCAATTAGAAATTACGGTGGTGCCCAAGCGGCAGTTAGTTTATAGGTAATTTCTCTTACACAAATTTACAATTTATACCTATATGAAAAAATAAAGGTACAAAAAATTAGGTTAGCCTCAGCCTTGCAGCCTTAATGGACGCTTCGCCACAGAGTGCAGGTATACTTTTAAAGGCACAATCAATGTCTATCAGCGAAAAATGCTATCTAGTTCCTGTTCGTAGTAATGCCACATTATTAACATTTTCATTCATTGGACAATAAAATTAAGAAGACTACAAACACCGTATATGGAAATGGTGCCATTAATACTATTACAAGTGGTAGACTGAATAATAGATTTACTAATTTGCTAAGTCTAATTAACTTATTGTGTGATATATTGCTACAAAACCCCGATTCTGATTTATTTACATCTCTTCTATCTTCGCCATACCTGTTTTCTGTTAGTGTAATATGGAAATACGTACCACCTTCGCCAATAGAAAATTGGAGATGCTATTGTGAATTCCTTACCGAAACTGCGATTTGCAGCGATTTACTATTTCTATTAAATAACTACCTCTTGGACGGATGTACATACAAAAAATTGTTTTATCAGCAATTAAAAGTGTTTGGATACGTACTTAATAATAAATGATGCGTGTAGACCATCTGCTCCGCCCAGTTACGTTACATGAATCTCCTTGGGTGTTCCTGATTGGCCCACGGGCAATGACGTCATGACATATGTACTTAGCCACTTGATATACGGGTTTGATAATGTATCCGAGATGGCCGGGCCTAATTTCATATGCTAAACTAACGGACCCACATAATGCCCGTTCTTTAACTGCTGCGGCTAAGTGGTTAAGACAATTCCAATTGTTGCGGGCTGTTTGCTTTAGGTGTACGTATAGGTCGTTGTGTACTAAATTACGGGGAAACTAATAGCTAAAGGCTTTGTGTATTTCTCTCTAAAAATATGAAATTTTGTTCATTATGCTTGGTAGTCACCTGGTGACTGGCATTTCCTGTAATTTTACACATAGTGATTATTCTTGCGGAAGTCGTTTACTCACAGAATTCGGAAAGATTTAGTTAGATTCGGTGACATTTAGTATAATACGTTTATTATTACAATTCATTTTTTATGATGTTCACTAGCCTAGAATGACAAGAAAATGAGGAGATTGCATGGAATGATGATAGAGTAGTCTAAAAATTAGTATTTAAGCTGAATTTTTACTTCACTTCCCGTTTCGTGGGATAACTAGCAGAAATACTATAGCAAATTGTTACAGACATTATATTGTATTTCTATTCTGGGGTAGTTTCTGTATTTAATGGCATGACATAACAGTTTGACTACCCCGAAATAAATAATAAAACAGTAGATTACTTATTGAGGCGGTCTTGTTAAATAAACGATAGGTGTAGTTTTCTCATGGTTCGGCTTTCGTGTGTTTGTTTAAGGTACAATTACCGTCCAGACATAGCAATTACTAAAGCTCCAATTAAAATAATGGATCTGATGCCACGAACTATTATCATTTCATCGAACCTAAGACCCTGCCTTTTAGTTGAAGCCAACCAGCCCCATTCATGTCATCTTTCTTAAACTAACAATTATTTTTATTTATAAATAACACCGTACGCTGATACTTAAAACAGTGTCAAACCACAAAACTGACTGACAGTTTCATCACTAAAAATTAATAATTAACGTTAACTGTACTGCATTGGTCTTCTTAGCTTCAGGCTAAAAATTTTTATATTGTTTTGTTACGTGTTTCTAAATGTTACTGTATGGTATAACTAGGTTATTTACGGATTAACTGATTGGAGTAGTTAGGGTATTAAAACGATTAAGGGTGTAGGAGCCACATGCAATTATGCTACTAAATATCGATTTATTTATCCACATTTTTAGATGAAAAATTAGTGGTGGTGGAAAATATTCAGTGTGTGAGTTATCAATTAACAAGAATCGAATTAAAAAGTACTTTATGACTTTAAATAGAAGAAATGGGTTTATTTGTGATTTTGTCGTTATTTATAACTTTTTTAAATATCTGTTTGAACACACACAAACTTTAGCATTTGGGGAAAGAATCTAAGATATTAGAATAATTAAAAAAATCCTTAATTTGTAATCAATTTTCAAATACCGAGATAAAAATTTCTGAAACTAAAGTCCTTGTATTTCTGACATTTCTACTTTTTTAGTCCTTAAAGTTCGTCATCTCCAGTAGTGGGCACTTCCAATTACAACGGTTTTTCGTAGATTGTGGTTACTGCAATAATACCCACAAAATCGCAAATATAAATAATTAACCCTTCAACGCTAACTACGAGGCTTGTTCAACTGAAACCCGTCTTTGGTCAATTTAGTCTTAAAAACAAATGCAATAATTCAAATGAGGTTTGTTAATGTTATCTAGTAGTGCTTGTAAGCAACACATTAGTAAGTTTCTAGCTTTTAAAACTTCGATTTTGAAATGGCGTTTGTTGTTGAACATCCGTCCAAGTTTGATCAGCGTGCGGTCCTACAATTTTTATGCGCTGAGGGTGTGCAGCCATTGTGGATCCATACGCGAATGTGTATGGAGTGTATGGAGATGCATGTATGGCGTACCCAACTGTGAATGAATGGTGCCCAAAATTGAAGAATGGAAACGAGGGGACTATGGATAAGCCGCGACCAGGTGCACGGCGTACTGCATTAACAGAAAACAATATGGCATGTGTGGAAGGCCTTATTAGAGAAAATCACCGAATTTCAATTAGAGAAATTTCAGAAATTGTTGGTTTGAGTGTAGGATCTGTCCATAGTATTGTTCGTTATCTGGGTAACAGCAAAGCTTGTTCGCAATGGATTCCTCGTCTCTTGTCTAATTAACAAAAATGCTTTCGAATTGGCTTATCTCTGCACACCTCGCAGACTAGGCAAAATGGTGATGAGTTTTTTCTGCTAATAGTCGTTGGTGACGAAACTTGGTGTCATTACTACGAGCCATCCAGTAAGTTATCGTCGATGCAATGGAAACATCCACCACCACCAGCGAAGAAGTTTAAAGCACAACTTTCTGCAGGCAAGGTGATGTTAACATTTTTTTTTCGACCATGAAGGACCCTTGTTGATAGAATTTAAGGAACCTGGAGTAAATGTCAATGAAAATCTGCACAATGAAACTTTGACAAGCTTCATCAAGCAATAAGACGGAAACGTCCAGGAAAACCCACACGTGGGGTCATTTTGCTGCACAATGCTAGGCCTCATGTTGCTAATGCGGTAAAAGAAAATCTTCAACGAAGGAAATGAAGGGTTTTAGATCATCCGCCCTATAGCCCGGATCTATTGTCTTGCGATATCCTTATTTTTGAACCACTGAAAAAAGCGTTAAAAATCGGCATTTTGAATATGACTCAGAAGTACAAATAGCTGTGGAAGACTTCATCAGCAGCCACAGGAATTCTATGAGCAGGGTATACGTCGGTTAGTAAAACAATGGGATAGGTGCCTTAACTGTGACGGTAATTATTTGTAATTAAATTGTTGAATAATATTTTTATAAAGCAAAGATGGGTTTCAATTGAACACACCTCATAGTAAGATAAGGGTAGGTATAGATAAGATATCGCAAAGGGAACCCTTTGCCTATCTCTTCTAAAGAACTACACATAATTGTTTACCACGTTTACTTGTGGTAGAATTAGTTTAATTAGAGATGTATAATACTGGCTCTTACAGCCTTAAATACTTCATATTTTGTCTAGTTAAAGTAAACATTCTCTAATAAGCGTAAGGGTACAGTGTACACGACCCTAAAATATTAAATAAAGAAACACTAACCTCACTTTATTGCGTCATTATTCCACACTGCGCATGCTTGTTAGAATCTCCTAAATGTAGCTTTTTGCAACATAAGAATAGAAATGAGAAATAAATATTTTAAATTTTTTATTGAAATTGAATGGTACATCCTGCTTTATAGTTCCTGATACAGCTCAAGTCAAGCTAACCGCATTTAAATAGACCCAATATATTTCTGTTTCGACTGCAAGAGAGCGCAGAAGGAATATTACAAATTGATGTCCTAGTGCTGGGTATATTACTTTCAACAAAAATTTTTTTAACTTAGTGATTCTAATTTAAAAATAGAGTATCATTTTTTAATTTAAATTGTGTACCTATCGTAAACGTTCACAGACAAATGAGTATTATTTTCAACGGTTTACCTGAATTAACGTTTTGTTACTGCTTCTCTGTCTGCATATCTTTATTTCACAGTTTTCATTGAAAGAAGGCATAATCTACTACTACAGGACATTAGACATAAACTCCCTTGCTATTGCATACAACTTAATCTGCTAATTTAATGTGGAATCGACTGCTATACTCTAAAAATAGGATAAATATTTGCTATTTGGCGTATAAAAACAAACATTAAGTAGATAAGAAAATATTTAAATCTCTTCAAAGAATCTTGTTAATGGAATGAAATTATAAGGACACTCGCTTGCAGTTTCCTGTACATAATGACAGTTTCCTTTAAAGTTTTTCATATTTATTAATTTAATTGCAGATAGTGTCAAACACACTACTATTTTTATGAAACTATTCGAAAGAGGTTGTACAGTTGTTATTCTTTAAACCTTTATTATCGCCTGGGTTTGTATTTATGCAGTTAAATCGTTCTTTTTTTATGCCAATATTAATTTTTATATTACGTAATATGATTGTTTTAACCAATCTGGTGTAAACAGTAAATATAATAAAGTTATAGTTGCCTTCAAGTAATTATTGCCTCATCGAAGGGTCCCTGGTAATCCCGGGATAACATTTAACGAAGTTGTAAATGCACGTAAAAAATAATAGGCCCAACTGTAGGAATTTCATTTGAAAGATCAACATTTTCAAGCATCCATTTTATTTAGGTATAAATATTTTTATCCAACACACACGTATAAAAGCGATATAACTATGGTGATTTAGAACAAGTAATGTGGTTTATAACCCACTAGTTGATTATAATTCTAACTCACTAGTGAGTTACAAGTCTAACTCACTATTATTTATTGAAGACAATGGTTGCTAAGCTTTTTTGCTTGTTGCTAATGTAAATTTATTTACTTTTTTAAGTGTCAAAATAATTTAATTAAACTGTCAAATATTCAATTCCTTCTTTTGCGAATAGAATTTGTGTGTTTGATAAAATATTATATTACACACGTGTCTTACTTGCATATAAGTCACTCAAGAAATTATTCCACTCGGCTATCGCCTCGTGGCCTAATATTTTCTTGCGTAACTTATATGCCAAGTAAGACACTTGTATAATAAATAACTAATTTGCACTTTTTAATAGTAATAAAATTACAACAAAATCATAATCACATGAAACATAAATTAGACTATTGTTCTGGCGTATGCATTTTACACTGACTGGAATTGTCTCTCCAACTTTTCTGTACAATATCGTGGAAGTCATACCAAGCTTCACCTAAGTAACATATATTTCTATTTTCCTGGTGATACGTTTTGGAGATACTCGCTGGGTCATGCTTGTAATCTGTTGGATTCCATAATAACTTGACGCTTTTATCGTTTTATTTATGTTTTAATCCCATAGGCTTAATAATTCCTAGCAATGTACTTTAGGAACAGTTTATTGCAGTATAATCTTCATTCAATCTTTGATTTAACAATTATACCGTAAGCAAGCAGTTTTCCCGGTACATTTGATATATTTTTCGCTAAATTAAATTTTCGCTGTCAGTCGACGGTGTCCACGTTTTTAAATAAAGTATAAATAACTATCTACTTTGGCACAGAAGTTCATCAACAACTGCTTTGCACTTTTACTTCTTAAGTTTAAAAATTATGTCATTAAGGCGGACAATAGAGCAAAAGTCTAATCTAATCTCTAAAAAGTTATTTATTACTCATGCAAGCTAATTAAGGGAGCTAATTCTGATACATCGTTTACATAAATAAGAATAGTTCAACTAAACAGGGTAATCTTAAATAATGAATTAAAAACAGAAAATTTAAGCTTCTGCTTGAGTCACAACCCCTAGGTAACTTCAGCCTTTTCGCAATATATAAATTTTTCTGAATGCGGTCGGTGTTTTAAGCCGAGTTATAAGGAGCTTGTATATCCTTGTTGTACAAGTACCTTTTTAAGAGGGATAACAGTATATTTTGAAGTAGATTTAGAGATAGATACTAACAAAAAGTTAACCCAACTATACTGCTCTAAAATTATCACACATTATGTAAAACTTGCCTACCAAGAGACATTTTAGGAAAACACTTTATAATCTTTAAACAACAGTTTTACCATAATAAGAACATTTAGTCCATTCAATAACAAAAATATGTTCACTAGACAGAAAGAAAGAGAATCGATAGGCGTAGGATCGGCAGTATTGAAAAGTACATTACTATCTCACAATTTTAGCGGTTAGGCAAAAATTTTATAAATTTGTTCTTAAAAAGAATGGATGTGTTAGTGTTGATTTTCCGATACTCCGAAAAGTTTAACAGTTGCCATTCAATCTGTACAGCAAAAATCCACACAGCGTAAAATAAAAATGACTATTACAATGTTCATACCTGTACATACGTTTTTTACATACTTACATTTAAAAAGTGACCATATCTTGTATTATTAACGTACACGGGTATTACATTTTCTTTTCAAAATTTGATTCGTCTCAATAAAGGTGTTATAGCCTATGATCTATTGTGATCTAATGTGAGGAGGGTTTCTAGAACTAACCTGACTCCTGCGTCAATGATGCCCAACAGCCGTACCCGTGTTTCAATGATGATTCTGGCAGCCTTCATACGTGTGGTGTTTGAATCATACACACTTGTCATCCATTCTTTCTTATTGTGAATCGAAAATTATTTTGTGAAAGATGAGAAAACTGTTTTTCCATAGTTATAGTCCATATTATATTCTTTTGGTTCAAACGATATGAAACTTGGAACGGTAGTTGCTAGGATTATCATCAGCTTTTTATATTTACATTAGGTACGTAGTTTAAAAATAGAAATTTTTCTAAAACAGGGATATTTAATATCTGTGTATATTGCGATTGCTTACTGACATTGTACAAAAGTCTTTTAATAAATGTCATGTTACATTACAGTGAGAAACGGATATTCCTGCGTTCCTGTGGCCTTAGCCGATGGGCTCGATATCAAACTAAACGCTTCCGTTAGGAAGGTGGAATACGACCAAACAGGAGTCGAGGTTACTGTTTACAATCCACGGAATCCTGCTTCGACCAATACCTATCATGGTAAGTATTTTGTATTTAGTACTGCTAGCTAACTTACTTTAATTTTTAAGAAGTTACACCATAAACTCAGGGTGGTGATAAAATTCATAATTTTATTATTTCATTTTTTTTTTGGAAAGAACGGCGAGGACCGTTTAAATGGCTTGCACGATCACCCGAAAGGTATCAGCCTGGAAATTATTAAACCTGCCATGCAAACTGTTTACACAAGTGCTGTTCAATGCCAACTGGTTAATGGTTGACGATTTAAAAATTTCCATTGGGTAATTTTTTTCATAATATTCTTAAGTTTGTGCATTTTTCTCAAAACATTTGTGATATGAGGTACCAATTATATTATATCACCATTTAACTGGTGAGGAGATCGCAGTACCTTATGAATATTTATATCGATTTTATTTATTTAATTTATAAAATACCTTTTTTGGCGTATTTTTACTTCACATACTATTAAAAGTAAGAACTTCTATGATTTTAATCCAAAAACTCTTTCTGAATTTCTAAAAACTCGTTGGTTTTTCAAAATATATGTTTGTGGATATGTACAAATGCGTGTATAGTCGTTATGACGAATCAGGTAATCAGGTGACGTGTGTACGTCATCGAAATATTTTGTGACGTCACGACTTTGTATATTTCCATGAAGTTTTAAACGAATTAAAAATTTATTAACTCTACTTTTGTAATGTGCCAAACCAAACGGAAACATGTCTCTCAAAACTTTACTTAAGTAGAATATAAACGTGTCCAAAAATGTATTACAAACCTTGTGTTAGGAAATATCACCCAATTTCCTTAAGTGTTTATCAAAATCTATAAACTTTATGTTTATATTTTGTTGAAGTACCTATTGGCAACAGCCATCGTTGATAATGTGATCGATGACGTGCGACATGTGATTCGCTAAAAGGACTTTATGTTTGTGATGGTCCATATTTCCAAAATACCTAACCGACGTTGATGATGAATATAAGCCCATATACTATTTTGAAGAAACCGTGTAATTTTTTTGTAAGGCGTTAATTGAAATTTTACTGCTGGGTCACAGGGAGTCTTAATTCAATAGGAAACTGTTTATTACCAAATGCACTATATTATTATTATAGAATGAAATTTTTTATTCAGTTTCATATTTTTAAGTTATTTGATGTCTTTTCAGCTTTTAAATAATTGAACATAAACTTCTGGGAAATTGCTGTGACGGTTTTATAAAATATTCGAAAACGCTGGAGACTAATAGAATAGCCTAGAATGGGAATAGAATAGGTTTGATCAATTTTAAGTTTAATTAGACTTAATTCGAAAACAAAACGTTTTCTAACTTAATTAATAAATAAATGCAAAATAAGTACCTAATTTCAGCAAGAATGTAAACTCTGTAATTTTTACAGTTTTGGTCACTTTATTAGTTTTCAGTTGCTTAATACGCGTATGTGACTTGAAATCATTTCATAGTCAAAAGCAATATCGCACAGGTAAACGTGCGTAGTTATGGAAATAGCAGGATTAATGTTGATTTCGCTTTTAGTCCAGGTCGTATGTTGCAAAACGTCTGAAGACAGCGAATTTAGAAGTTTAACTTGTTCATTTATTAAAGGTGTAATTTTTGCATATTGATCAATTTTACGGGCGTCTGGTACACCCATTTTAGAAGCTACACCTTGAAATAATGTGCAAGTGGAATTGGCCATTATTAGAAACTTTGCAAGACAAGACCAAGAGTAATATCTAAAATGTGGTACTGTTTTCATAAGTAGAGGCATAAATGTTTGTTTGTTATCGCGTCGAATGGTATCTCAAGTAAGTAATCAACAACAAATTAATAAACCTGTATAAGTTATCAATAACATTGCTTTTATATGTTACTATGAATTGCAACAAAGTAAGACCGGAAACAACAAAACAAAACAAATAACACATGTTATAGCAATATCAGGAGGGTGTGAAATAAAAAAATGACAGATTCCGTAACTATCTAAACTTGGAAAATATGCAGTCTCTTTGTTTATTTCTACTTTGAAACATAGCGGACTCTTTAATATTTTAGGTAAGCTTTCGCTCGCCTCTGCGTATTTGCCGAAGATCACAAACTTTTGTAAAATATAATTTAACTGGTCATTTGTAGTAGAAGCGTTGTCACACCCCTTAAACAATAATATTTTTTTAAGTTCTTTGTTCTGAAAAGTAAATTTTCATGATACAAATATAGGTAATGTATCAGTGTTGTGATTGGCCACACTTTAGAATCATGATACAAATTAAATAAAATAAATTATAAGTGTGCAGATTATTTCAAGAATAGGGAAATGTTGATTATGAGTTTCTTTTATTTTTTAAAGTTAACATCTACAAACTATAAATAAATCTGTCCCAAGACTTTTTTATAAGGTAAATCTTGAATGTACAAATTTTCATAACAAATACACACTGGCGGGTGTTCATTAGTGTAGATCGCAGTCATCTATTACATTTCTTTCTTTACGTAACCGAATAAAAATAAAGTGTCACAACTGTTTCCTTAATGAGAGGTCATTTCCGTGGTTTGCTACGTATACTTCCATTTCGAAATGTTTTGGAGCGGTTCAAAAGATAAAGACAAAGTCGCCTTTAGAAAAACTATAGAATATAAATATCGGGTTTTATCTCGGGCGCTCTTATATTTAAGGGTGGGCTGGTTGTTGAGCTCTATTATTGTGCCGATTTTCTGGAGCATTGCGGGCTGCTTGTTGACGTTAAGAGAAGGAGCTTATTTGATCGAATAACCTCAAACTAAAGCTTCTCTGCAACTTCTGTTATCTGACATTTATATTGCTCAATGTTTCCTTTCTAGTTTCCCAAATTACTCATTATGTCAATATAAAAAGGCGTATGATTTTCCAAATAATTGAAATAGGGTGGCATATTCTGTACGGATGTTCAAAACAAACCTAGTCCAGAGGTCATGCGAAATTTTATTAAGGTAAACGAATGTTATGGTTGAGTAGAGGATTGACTTTTAAGACATAACATAAAACTTGAATATAAAAAGTGATAATGTAGGTAATATAAGAGATTGTGAGGCATTGCCAGTAGCAGGGATAGTTTTCGTACGAGGTAGCAGTAGTTGTGATAACGTTTCCTCCTATCGAAACAGGTTATCTTAGAATAATTTATAGTCAACAGCAGTATCTGGAAATTCAGCTGGGATCTTCTTCTAAGCTAATTTGTACCAAATACGTCCAAATATTATTAATCTTTGTTTTCTCTAGACAATTTTATAGGCGCATGTTATAAAAAAGTCTCTACCTATATACGTAGTGTCACAGGAAATAATTTTGATTGCCAGCGAACCGCTAAAAAGCGGTGTTTAACTTAAGTATTAGTTATCAAATATCACAATCGACTGAGCAATCGTCTACTGAAGCGCGATGCATATAAAGTTCCAACATGTGTTTCCGTGAACACAATTCACTATCGACCTACCTTGTAATAATAATGATTTGTAATACGAGTAGGTACAGAAAGTGAACCCCATAGACGTCCAGTTTATATAGCACATGCTCATTTCTGTTTTTATGTATATTTGCACATCTGCAGACGAAAATTTAAAAAAAATTTCTTGCATACGCTAAGCGAATTTACTATTTTCACGCATACCTTACTTTTGCGAAATTACCGAGGAACGATTTCAAGTTCGAAATTTCAGCTCCTAACTGCCTGGTTTTTGAACGGCTTAGCAAATCAGAGAAGTATTCTACCTTATAAAATTATCTTTCATATTATTATTAGATGTTCGCAGTTGCCGTGGTTTGGGACTCTCTTAAGCTGTGGGGTCTCTACGTCTGCAAATTTAGTAGCCCAACACAGGCATGAGTTAGAAGATCTGTATGATTCTAAGACTTAAGGCAGTAAAAGAGAGTCATCGACCGTTGTATTGTAATCGGCTGGCGACATGCCATGATAGGATTGCGCCTTCTGAGAAATTTTCTTCAGCATTGAGAATATGCTGCACTAAAGTATCGTACGAAATCATGCGAAAGTGATAACATCAGCAAGATTTCATTTTATCGATTGAAAGATGTCAAAATACAACTAAAATTTTTTTGTTTATGTTTATTCACCCGGTTTTTAAAGCAGGTAGTAGATGCTGCAAGTTTACTGCTTATCTTTCGTTGTATATATATATTGTATATATCTCCCAGGACAATACATTTGTATTAGATACTAAATTAGTTTCACATAGTTCGAAATGCAAATTAAGCGTCGGTCTTCGACCTGTGGAACATTAACCGTCCAACACAGGCATGGGATGGAAGATGGGTATTTTTCTGATATATAAAGCACTCCACGAGAGATCTACGAACATAATTATTGTAGTTGAATATCTAAGATGAATGTTATCTAGATGATTTTTAGGCTCTTATGTTTTAAACAATTATTTCATTTTTGGATTTGCAAACCTATGTAAAACCGTCCATTGTGATCTGCTATTGGTTCAAACGAACAAAAATAGTTTGCGTAATTGTAAAGACCAATACCTGCAAAACTATTATGCCGTAGCTTGATTGGAAATATAATTTGAGTTTTTTTGAAGCTTATAAAAGCAAATTTAAGGAAAAAAAATTGGAAACAACTTTTAAAGGTTCGGAGTAGACAAATGATGGCCTGTATGTTAGTTTATGAGGCAACCGTCGCGGCAGGATTTGAAGTCAGGACTAATGGCCATTTCTTTAATGACTGGAATTGTAATCCTAGTGTTTAGCGACTTTAATTGGTCGCGTCAGATGCAGAACAGTGTGTTTGACCGGTGTGCAAGGATTTATGGGCCTGGTGTGAGTACTAATGGCTCCTACGGGACCGCATTGTTTCGGTTTAACTCGTTGAATTGTTGACATTTTTTCAAGTTCTCAGGAATTCGTTGATATGTTGATGTTAATTAATTTCGTTTCGTAAAAGTGTGAAGTATATGTGGAATATTGGTCATATATTAAGTTTATATAATTTCTTCGCATATAAAAGACAACATCCGTTAGTTTTTAGAAATAAAGTTCGGCTGGGATTGTAGATTCTCATAAATTAAACACGATTTTCGATCGCTATTTTGATAAAAAAATTTGGCGCTTTCCTAACGTGTTTGTTGTACACCAACATTTTTGAAATTGTTGGTTGCTACAATTTCGCAAGTGCAACAAAACAAGGTTTATAAATATAAAACTGGTCACTACATTTGTGAGAACAGGCTCGAGCAGAATACTTATTTCATTTCGAACCATTTGCTTATTATTTGACACTGATTTACTGCACACCCTGGAATTGCGGCTACAAGCCTTGTTTATTTTGACAGGATTCTATATATAACATTAGTTTTACTCTGAAACGAGACTACAGAATAAATTTATATCTCGCTAAGGCTGACAGTGAAATTTCGTCTCGCGTTAGTTGTAGGTACTTTGTGGTACATGTTTAAACCTATTTACAATATATAGTCTTACAAATGTCGAAATATTGACACTGATAACACACCTCGTTATTCGGAATTCTATTTAATACACATTCATAAAAATTGGATATAATTCATTTTATTAATTATTGATTAGAAGTTTCGAGTTCAGTCATTTATCAATGTGAGTAGACGGGTTTAAGCATTTGGAAGCCATCCACACCCAATATCTTGTGAACTACATAAGTTACCGCTGGTTTGCTGTATTTCAGGGAGACAATTAGAGTGCGTACCGATTTGAACCCTCTTAGACGGCCGTTACATGAAGACAAGTACATTCATCATTCACAAAGCAAATATTTTTCATTAATTAGCATTGTTGTTGATCACAATCATAATTTGTTTTGTCAAAATTATCTTCATTAACTGTACTAACCTGTTATACTTTATGAAACATACAAATTCTGTTAGGAGAAAACTTAGCAAAGTAAATTCGTTGAGTTTACAGCAAAATTATTACATGAGGTTACTATGTGCAAGTTTGTTTTAAGTAATTTTTACCAACTATCAATTTTTGAAGATTCTATCACCATTCTGCAAATAAATTTTTCTGTGCGTCTGCAAATTGCATGTTGCTCTTTACCGCATCAATTTCTGTTTAGATGCTATTTTTTAACGCAAAATCTACGTGAAAACGATTTGCTTTGCTCTTTAACTACATCCGTTGACTGAAGTAGCGTGGCGATAAATCTGGAGATCTCGTTGTCCAAGCACGATCTATTGAATGTGAACTTTTACGTTTTATATCCAACACTCACAGTTTATCTTGCTGTATGGACTTGGCCCTGTCTTGCTGAAACCATACCACCAAGAGGGAGCAAACCTTTTCTTCGATGCTCTTCCATTAAAATTTCTTTAGCATCAATATATCCAACCACGAACATTTTCACAGAAATATTGTTCTGTTACGCTGTATGTAGATATTCCACGCCATATAGTGATTGTGGGGCTACGAGTATAATGATAGTTCTCTACCCAATATCTGCTGTTTTACTTTGTTGACAAATCCCGATAAATTTAACTGAGCTACATAGAACAACCAGAAGAAGAAGAAATTTTGAATCCTTACCTAATAATTCCAAACATTTTGCAGATAAAATTTGCTAGTCATCCATATCAGAAGAAAGAAGTTGTGCCACTTGAATTTTCTTAGAATGTTGTAAGTCTTCACGGAACATGCGTCGGACACTTTTGTTGCATATATTCAGCGTTAAAAAGTAAAGAGTATCATTTCTTCAAGGATCTATAGCGTTACAAATAGTTGGTGGATGACCCAGTGGCCTTAAAGTCGCTACTTGTGCTATTGTTGCGGATTCATTTACCCAGTCGGAAATGGTTTGTTCTCGACGCGTGGTATTAGCATGTTCTTTATCCTATGACAAATGTTTGCAATTGTTTTAAAATTCGATACTAAAACAATCTCCTATCAAATTACAAAATGGCGATATATTCAAATTGTCAACCAGTTTTATTGGGTATTTTAGTATAGGTCCTATTTTTATTTATTTCTGCAAACAGAAACGATACTCATCAACAGTTAAGTTCAAGTCAATTAATTTATTTAATTGTTTTACTTCGTGTGAAGGCATAAACAAGGTGTCACAATATAACTTTTACTATTATCACTATGTAACAAATGTTTATGGATTACTGAATAATACAGTGTAACCCCAGTTGTTGAAAATAAATCTATCCATTTGAGTGTACTTCACACAAAAAACTACTTTGAAAAACTCTTGATTTAATTGGTGACAGAGGATTTATTTGTTACTAAAAATTTCGGGAAGTTGTTAATAATGTCACATTATTTTTAAGTTTGTACATTGTGCGACTACTATAGCACTTTAAATTATCAAGTGCAGTGAAAACTGGAGATCTGAATCAGGAGAGTTAGGACGCATAAGCATTGTAAATAAACTCCATGTAACCGAAAATAATGCTCGTCAATAGAGGCATGTCTTTCTACTCTAAAAGTCGTTTTTTGACACTGACTTCAAGAATGTGTTGACAACGATTAAGTTGATATTACATAGCAAATAATCAACAAAATTTTCACAAATTGATTGGGTTAAAGGTTTGTGATTTCGGTATATCTATTATGTTATGGGTGATATCGATAGAAATAAGGGAATGACATTTAACCCGACGCTGATCGTGTAAGCGACGTTTCTGAACAGTATATTCCTGCGCTAACGAATGTTACACATTTTTGGAGCTGTATTTATTAAAATGTAGCTTGATTTCTATCAACAAATAAAGGGAAGATATATGTAAATATTAGTTGGAAAATAAACACGATTTTGTATTAGTCAATTTTAACGAGAATAGTCTCAAGATATATATTTAGGAGTATATCTCGAGGGTGAGCACTATGCTTATGATAGTATCCTGTTTGTTTTAGCCGATGTGGTCCTCTGCACGCTTCCGCTGGGGGTGTTGAAGGTAGCCGTAGCTCCTTCAAGTGGTCAGTTGAACACCATCCAGTTTTCTCCTCCATTGCCGGATTGGAAAACTTCTGCTATCCAAAGATTAGGATTTGGAAACTTGAACAAAGTTGTTCTTTGTTTCGAACGCATTTTTTGGAATCCACAAGCTAATCTCTTTGGACACGTTGGTAGTACTACAGCTAGTCGTGGAGAACTATTTCTGTTTTGGAACTTATACAAAGCTCCAGTGTTATTGGCTTTAGTTGCAGGAGAAGCTGCAGCAATTATGGAAAACGTAACCGATGATGTTATTGTTGGAAGGTATTTCAAACTATCAAAATGGGATCATTGGGTAAAATTATATTAAAATCTTTTAACTATTTTGCAGATGTATTGCAGTGTTGAGAGGCATATTTGGTCAAACTGGCGTCCCACAACCTAAAGAAACCGTTGTTACGAGATGGAGGGCAGATCCATGGTCACGGGGTTCATACAGCTTTGTAGCTGTTGGCAGTTCTGGTAGTGATTACGACTTGTTAGCATCCCCAGTAATTCCACCAACTGCGCAGGGAGTTTCTGTAACAACAGGACCCGCCAAATTATTTTTTGCCGGGGAACATACAATCAGAAATTATCCTGCTACCGTACATGGGGCATTTTTAAGTGGGTTGAGAGAAGCCAGCCGTATAGCTGATCAAATCATTGGGAATCCCTGTCATCCATTCAATCCTAACTAATAGAATAAATTGTTTCATATAAACACAGATATCATCTTAGATGCAACAATTTGTTCTTTCCATTCACTATTATTCTATAAGTTAAAAACAGGTCCGAAACCAATTCATAAAATGATTAATAATAAAAACAATTGTATCATATTATATAATGTAAAACGGATATGTAGCAAATGATTGTAATTGATTAAATAAATAAATATGTGCAAGAGCGTAAAGTTTAATCTCCTGTTTGTTAACTTCTAACTGACTACCGGGACTGCGTAATCGATTCCGCTATTCGTTTTGGTTTTTCTGAAACTTGTTCAATTTTAGGTAGTTTGAATCAATATTTTACGTATTTGTGTTTTATAGCTTTCTTATTAATTCACAGGGTGTTTTATAAAAGATCGGATAATTTCCGCACGTATAGCAGGTATCATCAAACCAACCAAAAAATCTTAATTGACACATTAAGTGTTTCAGATACAGAAGCCATTTTAAGTTTTAATCAATCAATTGCATTATTGTCAAAAAGCGCATAGTAAAACCACTAACAGGTAAATAAACATAATATTTCCCCAAGTACAGGAGTGTTAAATTCCGGGGATCTAGAAGGCCCTGCAATTATACACCTCGTCTTATCCTACTGTCCTTATAATAGTATATTAAAGAACTAGTTTCATAAGGCCTTTTCTTAACGCACGAGTCCAAGTTTGAAAAACGAGACGCGAAGCGTCGAGTTTTTCAACGGACGAGTGCGACAAGTGGTCTTATGAAACGTGTTCTTTATACTATTTTTTCTGTTGAGGAAGTTTAAGAGTATTTTAAATAAATTTATGTAAAAAATTTTACGTCAAATCGATTACTAGGGAGTTTTTATAAACACTTATGGCAGCACT
>JABXWE010007159.1:0-52304 GCA_014611495.1 Limonius californicus
ACTTTATGATAAATATTAATATGTGTTTTAACACTGCAGATGTTGATTTAGGAAAGTATTTGGATGTAAATCCTCAATGAGACATTATATGACTAATACTATTCAACAAGAATTATCGTTTAATCCATTGCAGAAATTAGTTTGTGTGGTGTTATTAACTTAGCAACACAATAAAATTTCACTTTTGATTTTAGTTATCGTTAGATTGTACAGGATGATTAATAAAGGTTTCTGATAGCACTTATAATGTAATTATAAATATATGTTCATTTAAATATGTTCTTGGTGATTTGCGCTATACAGTGAACATAGTACTAATTGGTCAACTGAAAATTTCCCGCATACAACAGATAGGAATTATCTGCATACATTTTCTATACAGTTATCCACGTTATAGCTAACACCCTGTTGTAGAAAATTTGATGTAGTATTCCATACGAAAGTTATTTTTTATAACTGTTATTATCCTACGTTATATTACTATCTTTTACTTTTGCTGAGCTGTTTTAAAAAGTTAGCCGATAAGGGAAGTGAATAGACAAAAAAATACGTGTCATATGGTATAAGTTAATGATTTAAGTGCAATTTTTTTTAAAGCTTGAACCGTATTTCCTACGATATTCGATAGACATAAATCCGAATTCTACGCTTAATGAAATTTTATAGAAAACCTTAATTGAATTTGTGTAAATAACGAATCCTTTCAGCTCTTACAGCTGAGATTAACTATTTTTTGGGAGTGCCAACCATTTCAGAAATTACCAACAATTTCTGTTAAATCACCGTGCAGGGAACGATATGATTGAAATGCTATCGGGTGCAGTGAAACGTGTAATGCGATCTGCCATTAGGAGACCGGGCCTACCAGCCTAAGATAGACGACCTGTGTATTAAAATGTTTAAAGGGGTTTTCAAGGCAGTAAAAGCAGGAAACCGATTTGATTTATAAATACATAATTAAGAAATAAAAATACCTTGATCGAACTGGTTGAATTGGAAATACTAATTAACTAGATTGATAGTCTATTGGCTCAAGTGGCTTTCTCTCTGTGGGCTTAATTAATTTTTAAGCCAAATTATAAGGTGGGGTGTATAAAACGCCCAATACAACTTATCCGGTATGCAACCCAACTAGCACTTGACGTACAATAATAGAAATTTAGGTCATAGATTTCATATGATGGTATCAAACTGGTTGAATTGGAAATACTGATTAACTTGATTGATATTCTATTGGTTCAAGTTGGCTTCACTCTGCTGGCTTAATTAATTTTTAAGCCAAATTACAAGGTGAGGTGTATAAAACGCCAAATACAACGGTTGCGGTATGCAACGCAACTAACACTTGAGGTAAAATAATAGAAAATTAGATCATAGATTTCATATGATGGTATCAAAAATTAAACTTCGATCTTAAAATGCCAACCACGGCCAAATGCCGATAAAGTGGAGCTGTTCAATAATATATAGGGAAGAATATAAAAAATATTTATTAGGGATTATATAAATAAGAATGTGCAGCAGTTACGATCACCGTACAAACTTTAAACGTTACTCCAAACGACTAATCTGAAAGTTGTGCGTGATGGAACTTACCTTTTACGCAATTGTTCCTAATAAAAATGTGAATTTATTAGCCCCGTAAACAAAGGGACGCAACAATCACTCTCAGCTGTCTTTACAAGAATCTTCACATTATTTTTAACAGAGGTAAAAATAAAATAGTGTTAACAAGGCATGTATTTAAACTAAAAAAGCTGACCAAATACACGTAAAATGGTTAAATGATTATAACTTGGCGACGAACATAGGTCAACATTATTAAAGGAAAGCACAGTTCTAAACGAACATTGTATATACAATAGTAAAGACGATCACGCACAGGCGAACCCAAAACAATTAAATCTAAGCTAATAATACCTAAAAAGATACTGCAGAAATGCTTTGTACCCGCAGTATTTTCTTATACCGCTTAAAATCTACGAAATATAAAGTAATTGCAGTTGATTTCACAATTATCGGCCTGTGTTTCCGGCGGCCTCCCTCCGTAAACGTAATGGAACAGCTAAAGCGTGGCTAACAAAGGTTTTAACATATACCTTTTTGCAAAATTGGCCCTTCAGGGGGATGTAAAGCTTGAGTCAATCTCTAGGTGGAGTGGAGGAGTTTTTACAGTTAGCTGCCCTTGAAACTACCTGCTTTTGGTTGATATTGTGTCATACGATGAAATTTCCCAAATCAGTATACTTTAAGCGATATTTTCGGAATTTTTGGGAAACCGAATATTCCACTTTTTTGGACGTACCGTGAATGGTACCGCAGAAAACGAAAGTAATTGCGTATTGGTAAATTACACTGATTCGGACGCCCGGGGGTAATTTTAAATAAGCGTAACACTCAGGTCGAGAGCTGGCGTCTGACTTCCATCTTTCCCCCGCACTTAACAGTGTGAAGACGCTAGTTAAAGCTGCATTTGCAGAAAGCTAAATAAACGTCGCGCGTGCAGGGTGAGTTCAATAAAATCGGCCGAACGTCACAATGTAAAGAAATCCATTTGTGTTTTTGCTTATTAACTTTTTACTTCAAAGTAGTGTGTTTAGGACTATAGTGTTTCTTAACTTGGTTTAGTTAGTACTATTGAAGGTTATTTACTCCCTTTATTTTCTTTCCAATTTGTCAATAATCTCCTTCATCCTTGTCCAACTGTGACTTGTATTTTCCAGTCACTAATTCCTGCCTTCGTTAACATGTTCGCTACCGACATGTAAAAGGGCACCGTTGACCACCGAACGATAAAATATATATGTACAGTAATACACAGAACTAGTTTCTGTATGCAATACACTGTTCTTGACTGCGTATCGCCAGCGGCCAATCATTATTCGGCCAAGCGTCGCTGACGAGGGGGCCTAATTAAATATTTCCTCGTCAATGGTAGCCGATGAACAGCTTTTGATGAATCGTTCTCGGCGGACAGTTAGCTAAAAAAGTATTATCAGTGAATCACCTCAGACGATTCGTTCGTGGTGAACTGTTAGCTAACGAATCGGCGATAAGGCGCCAACCAATTGTTCTCAGCGAAGTGTTAGCCAAAGAATCGTTATTACTGAATATTTTCCCAGGAATCGTTTTCCTAGAATCGATCTCGACTGAGTGTTAACCGACCCACCATTTGCAGTGAATCGTATCATTCCTTTTCCTACCTGTGTCGATGGATCATTTATCTCTTCATTGTGCTTGGTGTCTGCCTGTTTTCTGTGACTTTGCTTTTAATACTATGTTGCTTGCCGTCTATCAGGTTTGCTTCTGCATGGATACAAACTATAGCCAACAGTTGACACACCCTTTTAACCCTAAGTTCTTCTAAAATTTCTCATTTCCGTTCGTTAAGCTATATCTTTTGTTTGCTTCTATTATTATTTCTTACGTTTACCGACTTTTTAATGTATATCCTTTAGTATTATACGAGAGCAGCCTTTTAAGGTTTTACAAAAACTAGGAAAGAAGCAGTTTTTTTGAAACAAACTGTTTTATTTGGTTTCAAAATATTCGCCTTTAAGATTTAGATACTTTTACATGCGCTCGAACCAACTCTCGAAATTTTTTTTCCACTCTGAAGTTGGTATCAATACACATGGGGAACGATAAGGTGAACATTTAAAAATTCGATTAAAAATACTCTGTTAAAACTATACAAAATAATGGCGAGGCCAATGCTGCTATATGGAAGCGAATGTTGGACGCTCACTCAAAGTCAAAGAAAAAGGATTCAAGCTGCAGAAATGAGGTTTTTAACACCCACCGCTGGATACACGTGGGAGGACTTTACAAGAACTGAAGACATATTAGCAGAACTTGAAATGACCAGAATCTTACAAGTAATTGACGAAAATAGACAAAATTGGCTTGACCATGTCCTTAGAATGGATAGCCAGCGAATCCCCAGGTCCTTATACGAATACAGACCCGAAGGAAGACGAAGCAGAGGCAGGCCCAGAAGAAGATGGGCAGACCAATTTACATGAAGACGGAACAGGTCTACAAGGCTTACACCCTGAAGATGATGATGATGAAGTTGGTATCTCAAAAACATGGTGTTTGAAGACTTCAATAGCTTTACGCGGTGATGACAATCGCTGTCTACGCAATTTTTGTTCGCATTAGGGAACACAAAGAAGTCGTCAGGCGATAAATCAGGTGAATAAGACATTAGTTGGATGTTTTTCTCCTTTAAATGATTAATGGTTTGACCTACTGTGTCATTGTCACGATGAAGAATGATGCGACGTTTTCGGTTGTTTTTCCTGATTTCGTCGATGACTTCTGACAAACAAGTTGTTGTATATCATTCCGAGTCAACTGTTTTTCAATCCTCTAATGGAATGGTTCTGACATGCCCAATACAACCAAAACACAAGCCGTCATTTTCTTGGAAGTGCTTCGTGAACGAACAACTTTTGTGGGATTCGGTTCATCTTGGAACACCCAAACAGTGGACTGTTGTTTAGTTTCCGGTTCAAGCGAATATATCTATTTATTAATATTATTATTATTGTTTGTTTGGGCTTTGGCCTCGGCACGCCTTTCGTCACTGCGACCCTTAGTGGTTCTATTGTAACTCAGAAGCCCTTTCCCTTGTTAGAGAAGTTGTAGGCTATTAAAAAACCTGAGAATGTCTCTGAGATTCAAGTCCCTTATTTCGGTCGGTGTGCTAATCTCCTTTCCGATAATGTTGTGTCTACGTCAACCGGCAGCATCGCATCTGGATAGGATGTTCAGCCGTTTCTGCTGCCTCTTTGCATAGGCGACATATTTGGTACTCAGCCTTACCAATCTTAAATAGATGGTATTTTAGTGGAGTGCGGCCTGTGAAAAGACCAGTGATGGTCTGCAGCTCCTTCTTGCTGAGAGACAATGCGTTCCTTGCTTTGTTTTGCGAAATAGTTATAAACTGTTTTGCTTGACGTTGTTCTCGTGTGTTTTCCCAGTACGAGGACTTTATTTGTTCCTCCTATAGGCTGACCTCGTGCTTAATGTGGCTTTCCTGTATTCCACAACAAGGTTCAGGTCCAGTGTATGCCGTTGTTGCACCTCTTTTTGCGAGTTCATCGGCTTTTTCATTGCCTGGTATACCCTCATGCCCTGGAACCCACCATAGAGTTACGTGGTTTTTGCTGGCCAGTTGCTTGAGTTTGCCCAGGCATCCTCTGACAAGCTTGGATTCATAGGTATAGGCTTTCAGAGACTTTAGTGCTGCTTGGCTGTCTGCTAGAATATCAATTGTTCCGCCTTTATAACCTTTCCTGAGGTTTATTCTAGTGCAGAAGCTTATGGCATAAATCTCAGCTTGGAAGATGGTAGTTCTGGTTCCAAGGGTTTTATAAATGCGGCAGCCAGGGCCGTATACGCCATCGGCCTATGGCTAAGATCAAAGTGTAGTATCTGTTCTTATCAGCAAATATATCTAAGTTTCGTATACAGAATATTGCAGTTCCTCGGTCGAATGTTTTGAGCATTTGAACATTTCCTTACACCAATTAACACGAGCCTATTTTTGAGCTTTGGTCAAATTATGCGGAATCCATCGAGAACAGATCTTTTCACAACTAAATCTTCATGCAAAATCTGCAGTCCTTGATATGCCTGAGGATGCCTCTATCTCACTGTAAGTCACACGCCGATGTTCTTCAATCATGTTGCGCACAGCATCGATGATTTTTGGAATAACAACCGATTTTGGTCGACCTTCACGAAATTCATAACTGACAGACGCACGACCAAGACGAAATTCTACAAACCAATTGTAAACAGTCTTCTCTGATGGTGCGTCATTACCAAAAGTTGAACGAAGCGATTGCCTTCTTTAAACGCTCACTCACAAACTAATCGGTGAATTTCTAAGCTGCCACTGTTTTCACAATAACAAATGTCAAATTTACGAAAATAGTAATGACACATCTCAATAGCGCCACCTAGTGGTCGTTTGTAAAAGCTTAAGAGGCTGCCCTCGAACGTCTGGTTTATCTGCAGCTAAGCCCTATTTTCCACATATATTGCTTATGTAAATTCTCCATTGGCCCTTCTTTCTTTCCATCTGCTTGGCTCTTAAGATTTCTGTGGAAGTTGCCATTGGTACCTCTTCTGTTTCTAATGGTTCTGTATTTCTGCTCTACACATTCAAGATTGTTTGAGATAATCTGCCTCTTTGTTATCTGCTCATTTTGATTCTCTTAATCGTTTTTTCTTAGATATTGTCCATATCTCTTCCATGTGGAGCAGAAAATGTAAACAACTCTTCATTAACATCTTGAAAAATTGTGTACAATTACCCCTAGGATCTTAAGTAATTCAAAGCTTATTTTGCAGACTTTGGAAAACCTGAAAACAAGGATTGTAATCGCACAGATTATAATTTATGTATTTAGTAATAAATATTTTACGTTTTTAAGTAAAAACCACTGTAGCTGTTGAACTCTATCTTGACTGTTACCTACTAAATTGATAAAATAATTAAAAATGCCCTAAACATAGACAGTCTGGTTGACTCTCATCTTGGACTTTTTTCCTGGCTGTAATAGTTGCAAAGTTATTCATATACAAAGATAGCAGTGTTGGGTAGTGACTAAGTAAAAGTAACTCGTTACTAGTAACTAGTTACTTTTCAGTAACTTAATAGTAACTTAATTACTTTTGTATTTTCAGTAATTGTAACTATAACACGTTACAATTATTTAGTAACTTTAGTAACTGAATATGACAAGTTACATTTTCATGCTACAAATGTAAAATATTTTAAAATGCTCGGTTTTTAATGCGTAGTATTTAAGAAATTATACATGAAGCTAAAGAATTTGTTGAAATTTCGAATGCTTTAGTATGCAAATGCTAATACCGAACGCAGGAATACCTTCTTGTACTTAGTCGATAATAAATAATATTTGATGGATTCTATTTGGGTGGTGACAGCTTTTTCCAGTAATCTCTAATCCTTTAACAACTAGAAGCTCTCTGAGCAGGTATGCGGATTACTGGGAAGTACATTTCTAACGCCTGTGCGCAGGTTGGGGGTGTCTAATTCAGACGAAAATACATTCACCGTCTCTATATTTCAATAATAACGAAAAATAAAATAGAATCCTGGGAAAATCCCAAAAACATCGTTGAACCAGCGCCTGTAAGCTCTAAGCCTGTTCCTTCCCCCACGTTCTGCTGCTTAAACATTACTATAATAAATCTGTGCTGTAGGCTATTTGCACTTCATGTAGTAAATTTGTTTGTGACAAGTTTCAATAAGTGTTTGTTTATCAAAATGAACAGCACTTTAATGGAAGTTGATGATTTTGAAGACGTGCAGTTAGCGAGCAATAAAATACCTGGTTCTGTTGATATTAAGTTGATAGTAATTGCATGTACATTAGTAACGTCCCATAAAAAAAGATAACTTAAAAAATAACGAGTTACTTTATGGTAACTTAGTAACTTATTCAAGTTACTTTTATAATTTTGTAATTTAGTAACTTACTTAGTTACTTTTTTGCCGAGTAACTGATTAACTTACTTAGTTACTTTTTTAGAGTAACTTACCCAACACTGTATACGCCATAACTGAAAGCTTGTGTATTCACCAAACCTTATTTTATAAATTATGTTCAGGCTGTGTAAATAAAGCTCTTAAGTTATTTGGTAGTAGAGGAACAGTTTTAAAAATTTAGACGTCTTTGACCAAGAGGAAAGCAAGCCAGTCGGAGCTGATTTCTAAAAACAGGTTGGCCCAAAACTGAAGACAATTCAAGGAATTCTGTCGAAAAGTGCATTCCATCTTGCTCGCCGGAGATTGTCAGAGCTAACATCAAACAGATGGATATTCGAAAAGTGGCGGAAATTAGCCTATTTAGGAACAAGTTAAAGTAGGTAATGAAATTAATCGCACAAATTCAAACGAATGAGACCCAGATGGATGTCAAAATATGCAACAATTCGTATTTTTTTGCTTTTCTATGTATTAATTTATAGGAAGTTTTATAATACTAAACATTGTTTAGTATATTTTGGACTTTAATAGGCTTACCTCCTATATTATTTAAGGTATTTGAGGTCATTCTGTTTACGTTTGTATTATTATTAGGGAAAATTGGTAGAAAAATGAAGCAACAGCAGCAATTTAGCTTTAGTAAACTCAATTATGAAAGTTTCATTTTATTCCACTTAGAAAAATAAATTCTTAATAACTGTTTTGTCGTGAAGTTCACGGTATGCCTTTCATATAGAGAATGTTATGAAAATTTACGCCAATAATACTGCACAGAGTTTCAGAAGCTGAAGGTAAAACTCTATGTAGATCAATTTGTATGTATTGGGCAATTTAAAAATCGAATCCCTCTCTTCGGTATCACATCGAATGCTGTGGGTGCAATTAGGTTTGCACGAATGTGTGCCGAATCCCAATGCGGCATCAGGCATGTCTCGAATTGCTGTAGCTGGGCTTTATCGACTAACTTTGGAACTGTTTGTCATCCTGTTAGTTTTATTTCGTTTGGATTTATTCCGTAATTTTATTCTCGAGCTTAAAGAATTTTAAACAGGCAAATAAAAGTTCCCTGTCACCAACGGTTTACCGAAATTAAAACATTTTCGTCCAAGTTTAACAGTCTGTTTTTATGGCGCTATCACACTTTTATAGAATAAATTGCTTGCTACTCTTTAAGCGGTGGTAGAATAACTGCAAAAAAATTAACTTCTCTTTCCTGAATTTCAAACGCGTTCTTGTTTAAATGTCAGTGATTGCTGAAACCATTCAGAGAGTGGAAAAGCGAAGGCAATATGATACGGTTCCTTTCAGTAACCCTTTGTAACACGATCTGAAATGTTACAAGCCACAAACGATATTTTAACATCAAGTTAAGAGCAAGGGTCAAGCGTGGTGCTAATGGTATGTTTAGGAGCCTCAAACTAGGGATATAATTAAGAGCAGGATAGCGTTTAAAGTTGGTGACACTACGAGCTTGGAAATTCATAACTCAAGATCAGAATTATCTCTGAAGACGTCCAGAGTAGAGTCTGGTAACTAATAGGATTTGCACCATTGTAAAGCGGAAGTCAGATCTTATCATGCACGAGTGCAGCTCCTGATTCAGCTTGCTGGTACCTATAAATGCACTTGTTTGAAGGATTAAGTCATGTGTGGTTCAGGATTTATGTTCCAGTTTCAAGATTGCTTTCGCATACTATACGTTCAATAAGATTGTAGCAGGACGAATGGCAATGTATTTTAAAAATACTACCTATAAGCTCGCAACTCATTTGTACCCTATAGAAAATAGGTTATACATACATTGCATTTCTGGATAAATTGCTTATATGTGATTAGACAGACAAATAAATAGATTGCAAAAATTTTATTTATTCTAGTACTGTAGTTTTACACAAATTTTGTTTGTTTAAACGATATGCGACTACACTTTTGGGCAACCCATAGGTCACTACAATTTTCGGTAAAGGCTGGCTGAAATAAAACGTTCATATTTATTTAAGTCATGCTGTTTACAACATTAACTGGAATTATTTAATAGTTATTAATTGTTCGAACAATTTATATTTTTACAACGCAAATTTTTTGCTTCTGAATGCATAATATAGTACATACATAACAACGAGGATTAAAAACTCTATACGGGGAATATTTCTTTTTATTATACATTGTACATGTAACTGTTTATGTATACTTTTAAAAATAACGAAATTACGCCTATTATGTAGGCAACCAACTATACAGAAAACTAAAGAAACAGAAGCGTACAGGAACGTCACTGTGGTTGTAAATTATTTTAGTATGAAAGTTATGTTCGATGCGGTGTTTATATAAATAGGTAAATCAAAATGAGTGGAACAACAACGACGATTATTATTGTAAAATATTAGATATCAATAACAGAAAACGGAAATGAAAATAAAAGCAACAGTTACAACAAGTATTCGAAATGGCCACCTTGTACTTCTAAACAATAACCTAAACGGTGTTGAAAAGCACGCACAGCATTCACAAGAGAGACAGGATACAAGCTATTGCATTCGGTACGTATGTGATCTTTTAATTCATCAATACTTTATGTTGAAATATATGTACTAATTTTTGATTTCGGGTATCTCCAGGCAAAGAAGTCATTGGGCGACAAATCTGCAGAGCGTGGGGGCCACGGTGCGGGATCGAATTTCCCTATCTAACGTCCTGGAAACCTGTCGTTTAGACAGTTTCTTACAGTATTCGTGGAATCCGGAGGGGCTCCATCCATCTGAAACCACGGGTCATCGATGTTTAAGTTTTCTATTGCCGGAATGATGTCGTTCCTTAATAGCTCTAAAAATTTGGCTGTATTGAGATTACCATCAATAAAATATGGACCGATAAGCTTATTTTCAACTATACCTAGCCATACGTTAACTTTCTCAGTGTATTGACTGTGAGTTCAGTTTTGCAAATGGCGGTTAGTGCGGGACCCATATCTAAGGAATAAGATTAGCAGGATAATGGATAGTGGATAGATGAGGAATTATACTACATACCGAAAATTTCGTGAAATAACTTCTCCATTTTGTGAAAGTGGCTTAATCGCTAAAAACTATCTTATTTAAAATGTATTCATCTTCATTTAGCAAATTAAAGAAAGTTTCACAAAAGATTGTTCTTTTATCTTTGTCTTCATCGAATAGTTATTGGTGATTAGAAAATCTGTACGATTTATATTTAAATTCTTTTAGTGTTATACATACCGAGGTTTTAGAAACATTAAAATGTGAACCTATTTCTTGTAGTGATACTATGGGGTTTTCTTCAACGTAGCATAAAATATTTAATTTCATATCTTCGGTTAAAAAGTGATCACTTTTAGTTCTTATTTTATGGGAATTTATTACGCATCCCTCTGATTTAAATTTTATAACATTTTGTATGGTTCGAATACAAGGAATAGGTGTTTCTGGATATTTTGCTGAAAATAAGTCTCACAGTTCTTAAGCTGTTACCCTTCTGATACCACAATAGAATGTTCACTTTTTCGTCTTTACTGTAAATGGTTGTATAAAAAACGCAATAAGACACTAAATAGTTATTATTATTATTATTATTGGATGTTAGGGCTTTGGCCTTTATATGCCTTCCGTCACTTCGGCCCTTAATGGTTCTTTTGTAACTTATGAGCCCTTTCTTTGTTAGAGAAGTTGTAGGTTGTTGATCAACCTTATAATGTCTCTGGACTTCGAGTCCCTTATTGCGTTAAGTATCATGGTTGCTTTTCCGAAAATTTTTGTCTGCGTCGACAGGCAGTATTGCATTCGCATAGAATGTGTTCTGCCGTTTCCGCTACTTCGTTACATAAGCGGCAGATCTGGTCCTCAGCTTTGCCAATCTTAAAAAGATGGTATTTTAATGTCGTGTGACCTGTGAATAGGCCAGTGATGGTTTTCAATTCCATCTTGCTGAAGGACAAAGCAAGTTTTGCTTTGCGAAACAGTGATGAACTGCAAAGTTTTAACTTAAGAATTCTGAAAGGTATTTTCTATATTTTAATAATTTATGCTGTTGGAGTGCATTAAAAAAATATCTTAAAATTCAAAAATACCGAATAATACGAGAATTCAGAAATACGTTTTCGGAGTTCTTCGTTTGTTTCTGTATTTTACCTATACCTGAATTAAAAACCTGGCTGTTCTGCTGTCCTTATCAGGACCATTTTAATAAATTCAACTTGAAGGAAAATGAACTTTTTTTAAATTTCAATGTTTAGCGCACTTTTTAAGAAATTTGCGACATATCATGTCCTGTTCAGTAATATATGGGTGGATATTCTCAAATTCGTAGTAGTAGTAATAATTGCCTGCTCGTCCTAAACTAGGGTCACCTTCCCTAGGTAGATCCATGGTCGCTAAGCATGACTGCTCTGGTAGATGTACCATAAGGAGGCTTGCAGAACTCGATTGCCGGCAGAGGCAAATGCCCCTGTCGTCGGTCGTAGTATACTGTAGTAAGCAGCGTTCTTCAAGCGAGCCTGTGAAGTGCTTCGCAGGATGGGTGCTAGCACCCTTGATGAAGTAAATGGCCTGAGAACCGATGATGCATTCTTGTTCCGACCCATTGCTATGGTGGCAAGATTGTTAAGGGGAGTAGGGTGTCTGCGGGACAGCTTGACGGGATCCGCATGGTCAGAAGGCAGGTTCCATCACATCCATTTAAAATGCCACACTATGCAATTTTTGAAATTGAGTTTCCTCTAGGGCGGTAAGAGGTGGTTTGATAGTACTTTACAGTTATATGCACTTTTATATGAGAAACATATTCTTCAAGAATTGAAAGGGTATTTAAGTATCGACTATATTTTTCTTGCGCTATTTTTGTCTTCGTGTACATCCTTGAATGATAATGTAAACTACCATCGCGGTATTATTGAAATTGAGTGGCTACCATATTTTAATATCCGATCTAGTTTCGTGAGAGCGTTAAGTTACCTACGTAGTGGTTAAATTTTCAAATTTCAAATACTTGTTTTGGGTAAGTAATATTCTAATACTGTGCTTTACTTTCAAGGTATTAACACGCAACTTTAACTTCTTTCATTTTGCAGATTGATGTTTTAGGATAGGTACATATTACAGTAACGGTAAGTTAATTACCAAACTTAAAATAAGGTAAAGGTTAGTACAGCATTTTTCTAATTACAATTTTCTTTCATAAAGTTGTTTATGTCTATGGATATTCACATGAAAGCAATACTACTCGTGTTCTAGCTTATTTCGCAATTTTCCTACTCATCTTTTTTTTACTGTTCGTGCGGCGGCTGGTTTCTAGTGAAGTGTATTATTTACTAGGTAAAATATTTAGTGGGCAAAGTATTTTTCTGGTAAGTATTACGAATAAAACTTTAGAACTTAAAAAGTATTATACGATTATTTAATATTATTCCTTAATACTTTTCAATACAATTTAATACTTCTAGGGTTAATTAATAACAGCTTTTGCTTAATATCTTCTTCCAGGTAAATAGTTGTTGAGGTAAACATTTTCGATTACATTAAAATCTACTTTTAGGTAAACTTTTCACTGAATTTTTTGCAGGTTAACATGTTGGAAGGTAAATATTTTCTGTCAGACTAATATTATTCTTCACGTAAACATTTTCATAGATTTAAAAATTTTCTTTCAGTTTAATGTTTTCCAGGTAAACATTTTTTGCAATCTTATATTTTTTAAAGTTTATATTTTTTAAGGTTATACTTTTTTAGGTTACATTTTGTTTCAGTTGGTTTTTCGACTCTAAATAAGTTCTGGAATTCATCTTTGAAATATTGCTGGTACGTTTTGGGACACCCGTATATTTTTAAATTTTCGAGCTTTTTGTTTAATGACCTTTAAACGTACGTGCGGCTTTAAATGACTTGCGGTTTTAGTTTTGAAAATATTTAGAAATTATTAAAAAGCTAATAGAGAAAAACAGAAAAGTTGGTAATGCGATGTAATTATTTTTGTTTTAAAAAATATATTAATGAATATTGGATTCTATAGAAATTAAGTTATTTAGTGAAATGTAAACTGTAAATATTTGTATCTTTTATCGCGTTTTTTAGAAAAAAAACGAAATTAAACCAAAAAGCAACGGATCATCCAGCTTCCGTTCAAGCAATCTCTAACTGTCAACAAACCTTGTAAGGTTTTAATATGAATTGTATTTCTTGTTTTGAAGTAGCAGTTATATGAAAATATTCAAATTCAAGGTATATTATCATCAAAATATTTTTTTATTGGACAGTTACAATATTATACCAATTATTATATCCACGTAACGTAACGCTTCTAAACGTTACTGACAACCGTTCCAAATAAACAGTGAGGTAAGACAAGGTATAATTTCTCAGCATTATTGATTAATGTATGTATATTATTAGCCAAGATTCATCAAGAACTACATTTAAAATTATAGTGAAATATATGTCGGCCATTTTCTTGAATATAGTTACAAATTAAATCGCTGCATAAAGAATTCTTTGTACTTCTCAACATTGCAGGACTCTAAAAGCATTTTGAATTCGCATTCTATATATTCTCTCGTCATGGGGGAATTCTATATTTTTCTTTATCTTTTACATACCCCCACAGAGAGAAACCTAATTTGGTCAGGCCGGGGAACCTTGCTAGCTAAGCCACTGGACCTCCTCTCCCAGTCTGTGTTGGGAAATTCAGCTTCTAGAACGTTCCAAATTATAATATGAAAGGCCCCGTCATGTTGCAGCCATACGTTCTGTATAATACTTAACGAATTATTTATTTTACAATATATTCCAAAAATGGTGTTCTAAAAATCGATGTTGAATATCCATTTCTCTTGCAAATGACGGATTTTCCGTAGAATAATAGTGGAAGTTGTGACCATTCATATTCCCATATTTTGAAAAGGTGCTTCGTCGGACAAAAGGGCATTATTAAAGAAATTAGCTTGAGGATTTATTTGTTGATGGGCCTATAAGCAGTTCTTAATGAAGTTGAATGTGGTAGCGATGGTACCTGTACTTTTTCAATATTTCCCACACAGAATAGTGGCTTAGGTCTGTTCGGTGGCTTATATATCTGGCGTTACAGTTCATTCTACTACAGAAGCTATTATAGCAAATTCGTTCTTTATTAGTTGTACGATTTCTTCGTGAAGTACTACCGTAATTAACACTGCCTGTATTTAGAAATCATTGTCGTAGTTGTTTGAAAGCCTGGGATAGCTTTTTGGATACCGTCTGTTAACGACAGACCGTTATTTTTTCAAAATTAAAAATAATGTTAATTATTACCGAAACCATTAGCGATAGAAACCTAAAATTTGTTATCGTTGTAAAGATGAAAAATAAGAAATACAAAAGTGTAATAATAAATAGGTCCCGGGTTGCCCACATTCATCTCCCGTTCACGTACGATCAGGAGAGTTAAGACAGCGTGGTCTCCGGCCAGTACTTGGGTGGGTGACCAGAAACTTGCCCTTGCCCATCAATGGGATGCTGTGGGCTATTTAAAAAATAATAATAATGATAAACAGGATGTTCTGTTCAAAATAATGACACCCTTTATAGTCAGCAATAATTATAAGTTACACACAGTAATCAAAAATCATTTTTGTATTTAAAGTTTCCTCCAAGTCACCCTGTACATGACGACAATATCACTTGTGTTACCCTTTTCTTTGGCAGTATCTCCATGTGCCCTAGCCATCTTCTTCATTGGTCTCTCATAAACTGGTTAATTGTAGCTTCCCCATACAGCTGCTGTATTTCTGCATTCTCATCACTTGTCATGTCCGTCATAGTTTGTGTTCCGGTATTTTCCTTTGCTGATCGTTTTTCGGGCCATTCATTCTCATTAGTGTTTCTTCTTTTCCGTTCTATACCCACTGATTATAAGTATCTGATACCGCATTGACTCATATTTTCTGGATTTTTTCTTTCTTTGCATGCTCTTTAAGTTCATATCTCCCTTTCTAGTTCTCTTTCATCATTTGTATTTGAATTTTGTATGTTATCGGGAGCTTTTTGTTACGCTTTTCTTTTACTCTAACTTTGATCTATTCCTTCTGTACCATCACATTTTTTATGTAGTTCTTCCACTCTTTATTTTACTTATGTGTTCTTCTTCTGTAGCGTAGTTATGTAATTGTAGTATTTTCCGTTTCCATTTTATAATTCTGTCATCATCTCTTATATTTTGCACTTCCCCCCGTTTTTTTCTTGTTTTTGGGACTATTTTTATTATCGTTCATCATTTCTTTCATCACATCTATCAGTGCTATATTTTCTTCATTGTTCTGGTTATCCTTGTTTTTCCTTGACTTTCTAGAATGTCTGCCGATCTAATTGCCTAATTTTCTTGTTGGCATTTTCTGTATCTCCTTGTATTTTGCTTTCATTTTTTTCGGTTCTAGCGTGTGCTAGCAGTCTAACCGTTTTTTTTCTCCTATGTAAGATGTTCCTTTCTCCCCGTCTTTTCCTTTTACCATCTTCAGTTGAGGAACTATCTGCTTCGTAATTATATCTTAAGGGGGAACCTGAAGTGGTAGAGATACACAAAATTCTTACAAAGTTTAACAACAGCTGATAAAGGGCGTAAGTAGTTAAATATAGAGCATTTTTGAAATATAAAAAATAATTCATGTTTTATACCCAGTTTTGGACACATTAATAAAAACTTGAATACTTTGTAGAATTGTTTTATTTAACATTTCCCATATGCATCCGACACTTCAAAATGCTTCTTCTCAAAAATGAAACTACAGAATTGAAAAAAAATGCAGATTGTGCAAAGAGCAAAATATTTTAAATGCAGTATTATTTAACCCTTATAATGTTGTGGATCGTGATGGTGGAGTCTAGAGGAATGAAATAGAGTAGATGAGCTAGTACGTGGTAAAAATGTCCTCTTTCATACTATTGTTGACCTGTCTTACAGATTTTTTCAAATTGTTCATTTATAAAGTTATTCAGGGCGGAATGTTTTAGTTGAAACGCCCTCACACACATTCACACACGCATCCACACCCCCACATATAGACCGCCAATTTGTAAAAATCCCTTTTAAGGGTTCCCAGAGGTCTCAATAAGGAAAAGTTTCACGATCACAATACAATTATATATTGGGAGAATGGTAAAGGAGAATTAGTTATCCAAAGTAATTTCATCATTATTATTTTTGTTACAATATCCGTTTGGGCTTTGGGGAGAGCGTGGTTACCTTCTCCTCTTTCGATTAAAACAAAAATAAAAGAAAGAAGAACTGGGGTAGACTGGAACTGACAATTCTGGTTTAACAACGATGGTAAAATCGATATACAATGTGTACAATATACGAGGGTTCTGCTGAGCTTAGTAAAGTAATACATAATATATTGACAAAACAAATTTATTTATAAAAGTATATATTATTATAAAGTATTCCCCTCCACATACGTGCAAAAGTCTTAAACATTTTCTACAATCTTCTCGCGTTAGGATATTTATTTCATTTTTAAATGCGTCAACCGTTTCTTCGGCCGATGTAAAACGTAAACTCCGTAACTTATTCTCTACACGCAGAAATAAAAAGATATCATTCGGTGCTAGGTCTGGACTAAACGGCGAATGATCCTTTATTTCAATGTTTTGAGCATTCAAATACTCAGTCGTTCGAGCCGCAGTGTGCGACGATCCTTCAGTGCTACAGTGGAAACATGTCCAGTAATTCCAAAAAAATGTGGCGACAAACTTTTTTTTCGACCATTCTTACGAACAACTTTTCTTGGAACCGATTCGATTTCAAAGACCCAAACTACAGACTGTTGCTTTATTTCGGGATCGTAGCAGTATACCCACGTTTCATCACCTGTAATGATCTTGTACACCAAATGAAACGATCCATTGTCAAACCGATCCTGTGTAGATCTGCACCATGCCACACGGTTTTCTTTTTGAACTGGAGTCAAATTGTCGGAAATCCAACGGGCACAAAGCTTACGTACTATCAAATGTTTGTGTAAAATGGTGTCAGTTGCTTTCACACCAATCTTTAAAGTTGCTTGACTACTCCTGGCAGTAACATGCCGGTCCTCTTCAACTATGTTTCGTACAAGACCAATATTCTTTTCGGTAACTGGCTGAGAAGCTCGAAAGTTGTCATTTAAGAAAAGTCGACCACGTTGAAATTTATTGTACCTCCGCTTTACGGTAGCTAAGGAGCACGACTTGTCACCAAACACTCGATTGATTTCCTCAAAACATCCTTTACGGCTTAAGCCACGCGTGAAATTGTAAAAATCACAGCTCGATAATGTTCTTTATTCAATTCCATGATTTCTTGCGGAAAGGATTACTTTAAAATGATGTATTTTAAAAACCTTCAAGTATATTTGGCAACTTTCACTATAATTAAACTTGTAAACAACTACGTTAAAATGTCAAGCAAAATTTGTTTCAAAATATCACAGCCTGCTAGATAGGCCCAGCGGAAAGAGAACAGCCTTCGTAACTAAGGCATGCATAAAGGTCTCGTAAACGGCAAGAGACATAGATTAAGATAAACGAGAATTGTTCAGTATTTCAATAAGTACTAGGATCTACATTCAAATCGTTGAAATGTAGCTTAATATTGAGTTGACAGAGAGAAACCCGAAATTCCATGTGAATATTTGCATAGTGCAAAATTGTCTTAACATTATTAAGATAGTATATTGTGCAGATTTCGAATCGTTAGAATTTGCGTAGCTAGTTACAATTTTATAAATATTTTTCTGTAAAATAGATGTCCTTGCCATCACTGAAAACAGTTCCATCCTCTGATGTAGTATTTCATGGGTTTGTTTTCACAAATAATAGATTTACGACCGGAAAGGCAAACAAGAACATAGATGACATATTTATTCCAATTTCGTTTTAATAGGTTTATCTTTACAAATTGGCCAGTCATAAAAAAAAGTTCATATTCTATGCAGATAAGCAAATTAAATATTACTTATTTTTGTCTCTTGTGCCTACAAGAACCAATATTTAAATAATTTTTTCCTTAAACAGTTTGTTTTAGTTTCACTATTTCAGAGCTTATTATTAGTAGAAACAATACCGTTGTTATTTGTGAAGATTATGCGGTAAATGGAACAAATTTAGTTCAACGTTTTGTGATTGTTTCGGTTGTTGACTCAAACCATATAATAACAAACAGTTTTTCAGGGACTGCTCGTTGGCTATTTGTAAATGATGAAAATGATCTGAAGACATCCGGAATAACCCAGCAACAAATAACAGAAACGGACCACTGGCCATTGAGGCAGCCGCCAACCACAGAGGACATCACGAAAATAATACTATCGCTGAAAAGAAATAAGGCGCCAGGAATAGATCAGATACAAGTGGAACTGCTATAAGCCGCACCAACCACCTTTATAGCAACAGTATGCAAAACGATACAAGACATATGGCTACGGAACGAAGTGCCAACGGAATGGATCACAACTCTGCAAACCCCGCTATCAAAAGTCAGAAACCCGAAAACCACGACAGATTACAGAAAAATCACCTTCTGCAGTGTAGGATATAAAATATACGCAAAATACCTGCTACGAGCACTGGATGAGACAACCCCAGAAATACCGCCGTACCAAGCAGCTTTCCTACACAATACATCGGTGGAAGACCATATATATGTATATATGTAACCAGACGAATATTGGATGAACGATGGAGAGGGGGGAGGAAAACGGTACTGGTATCCCCAGATCTAACAACAGCATTCGACACCATACGGCATTCGTCTCTACTGCAAGCCCTGACAGACTCAGGAACACTGCACTATGTCATCAACCGAATAATAACAGCATGTCTACAGGAAAACACGATGTTGCAATGGTTCGGGCAGAGAACACAACTCTATAAGAAAATAATATTAGCGGAAGAGGAGAATGACGCGGGGAGGCTGCTTAACAGAGGCCGGATTAGAAATAAACATCAGCAAATGTGAAGTAATGGTAAGATCCCCAGACAAAGTAAGAATCAGAGGAGCAACCATGGACACACTGAAAATAGGGAGCCGGGAACTAAAACAAACACACAAACTGAAGTACTTAGGGGTTTATCTACCAGACTCATTGGCAAGACCGGAGACAGTCAACCAGAAAATAACCAAAGCACACCAAGCCACCCACATGATTCTCCCGCTCCTCCAGCAACACAACCTACCAACCGGAATAAAGAAGATCATCTACACCTCCATTACAGCCACAACTGCTTTATACGGATTGAAAACCACCGCGATCACAAAGCTAACAGACTGGCGCTGCGAAGGATGGAACAGAAAATACTCACCCTCTTTCAACTAACCACAGGGGAAGCAAACATTTCGACGGCACAAGAAATTCTAGAAGGAAAAACAATAACGAACCGGCTCACCACATCAGGACTCAAATACTGAGCACATATCCTACGACGACCTGCCACCCATCCTCTACAGCAAGCGTATGCCATGGAAGCTGCCGAAAAGAAGATCGGACGACCATGCTACACGTGGAACATATCACTGGAGAGGGCCATCCAGAACACCGGCATACCGAAACAGACATGGGAGGAATGGGCCTGGCGAAAAGAGGATATCCGAAGAGAGGCCAGAAGAATCTACGAACTTCGGGAAGAATCCGATCACGAATCGACCGGCGACGACCAGCCCAACGGAGACGAAGCAGAAGACAGAAAGTGAGGCCGAGCAACCCAAAGGAGAAGAACCAAAGTACCAGGGGGAAAGAACACGCCGGATAGCAAGCTCTCCAATGCAGCGGGGACGGCTTGGGAAAAGCAGGACATTCAATCCGGACGCGAACGGCCAACTTAGGGGAAACAGAATGGAAATCAGGGCGGTATATCTCCAGTAGTTAGTTAGTCATTAGACACCTACACTAGGAGCATTCTGTTACTCTTACACATTACATAGATAAGACCACGAACACTGTATAGCTCGACCCCTAAGCTATTGGGCACAGAGGCTTAATAGTATAAAGGTCAGTTGCAATCAGTCAGGGAGTACCTATTAAGAAGCTATTAGTTCCTAGGAAACTAAGATAGGTGCACTATGTAACCTTAGACAGAAGATAAATGTGAAATAAGAACATTGTGAAACTTTGCTATCAAAGTTAATAGGCTCAAATGCTTAAGAACATAACGGTCTCGGGTACGCACTCAACATCCCATTGAGGCGTGTCTTAGTAACTACCTGGTGTTGCAGCAGCGGTGTCTTGCGGTATGCATTGCAGACATGCTAACGTTGTGCAATGCACCACCCGATCCCATCCTATCCTTGACTCCCTACCCACTTACTGGCATGGGGTTGGCCTCGCGTATCCAGGATCGGCCTTCGAGTCAGCTCCATGTCAGATGATGATGATGATGATGATGATGATGATGATGATGATGATGATGATGCTCGTTGGCTATTTGTAAGAATAAATGAAATAAACATTGTTTCAGATGAAAGTGCCGAAAAGAGTTTTTTCCAATAATCCCACGGCCGCCTTTGAAACCTATTTAAAAAATAGTTTCTATCAAGATTTTCAAAATGTGATTACAGTTAATTTTTGCATTTTTGGGCTTGTACGGAGAATTGAGCCAATTGTCTACAATGTACATTACGTGAGTAGTCTCTGAAATTCTTTTTCAACAAGAATTTTTCTTTACGAAATTAAGCCGTGGTTATTTTAAATACTTTGTATATCCTAAAATCGTATTTTGCAAGATGAAGATTGTATAAGTTAACGAGGCTTATTTGGAAACTGAGGGCTGATCGGCCGTAAAACAAAAATGTAAAGTGGAAGTCCAATCCTACATGCACTCCTAAACTATTTTTTTGCGTAGTCATATTCGAATTTAACCACTTATTATATCGTGGTACAAGTTTTTGTCATAGAAGATTGCCACCTATGACGAAAACCAATTTTGTACAGTCGTTTTCAGGACGTAGTCTTCGAGAAAAAGGACGCGAGTTCTTAAGACATTTTTACGATGGAGGAAGAGATAATAGTCACTTGACTCTAAGATGGGACTGTATGCAGGATGGTTATAAATTTCCCAATTGAATCGCTCAATAAGTTGCACGGTATCTAAGTTATCGACGACTCCAGAGGTCATTAATCCTTACATTTTTATCTGAATCGCCCTTCTAAACTTCCTTACGGTATTACCATACATGTCTGCATTAATTGTCGTACTACGTTCCAAAAAATCAAATAATCATACGCCTTTTTTGTCCAAAAAAACAGTAGTCTTAAGCTATCGGTTCTCGAACTTAGCTTTAGGGGAACTCGCATGCTTCCACTGCATTAATTATCGCTTGGTTTCAACATTTATGTAGGAAATCCATGTTTCGTCGCCAGTCGCAATGTGATTTAGGTACTCATCGCTATTAGTTTAGCAGTGATGCAGAAAGGTCAGTGCAGAGGCTATTCGCTGGTTTTTGTGAAAATCCGTAAACATCTTCGGCATTCACCTCATAGTTTGTGGGACTGCCTGTTAGTAACAATTTCCTACAGTACTGTATGGGAAGTTTAATGAAAGTTTTCGGTATTTCCGAAATCGGGAAAAGCTGACATTCACTAATTTTCTTGTTTACTTTTTCCATAAGACCCTTGTTGACAATTACAGGTCTCCCACTTCGTTCCTCATCGTGCAATTTGTTCGGCCATCTTTAAAATTCCTACACCAGTGTCTTCTACTTACGATGCCAGTACCATTAACCTCGCGTATTGTCGTTTTTTGTATGGAGAAAACGAATCAAAGCGCGTACTTCATATTTGGAGGGATTTTCAACAGTAATGTTCATATTACCGCCTTACTTACCAAAGGCAGAACCACGGTAAAGTGACGTATGGCTAGCTCACAACCACTGAAGTACCCCCACAGCGCACCAACTTGTCTACGCTCCTCATTCGTGTTCCTATTAGACACGTTGTATATCTTAAAGATCTTGGTTTGAAGCTAAAAATGTATATAAGTTATTTATGGAAGAACGATTTATTACTATTATAATATTATATGGCATGATTCACTTAATATAGACAGTTTTTCGTATACAGGGTGATTTACAACATGTGCGGATAACTTTTGCCTACGTTAGAATCATACAGTAATTGTTTTTTAATTCGGCACCGGTGTGGCGCTTCTAATTTTTTTACGTCAGTTCACTAAAATGTAAATAACTTGTTTGTTTCTTTTGCGATTTTCATACACTCCATCGTTTTGGAAAGCTAAAAGTCCAACCTTAATTTAGAGTGTAGTATTTAACTTTGTTATATAAAATTGTGAAGGCCTCTTCTAAACAGAATACTAGTTAAGAAGTTGCATAAAAACCTTAAGTTGACAATCTCGTTTTCGAGATGTATCGTAATTTGCAAATGTTTTAACCAACTTTTCACTTCTGGGCAGATTTCAATCACTTTTCATACTTAATTCTATATTTTTGTTGACTATAAATTAAGCTTGGACCGTTAGCTTTCCAAAACAACGAAGTTTATCACAATCGGGCGAGAAACCAAAAAGTTATTTACATTTTAAAGAATTCATGTAGAAAAAGTTCCATACCTCCGTAACGGTACCGAATTTGAAAAAATTACTAGGTGATTTAGCAGCTAAATGCCTTTAGTCATACGCTGTTAAACTTTTTCGCATATGTTTAGAATCACCCGGCATATGTTTATATGCAAGCTATTTTACAAGTAAAAGCTTCTACTTGTAATTTATATACAGGGTGGTCTTGATATAGTTGGTCAAATTAGTTCAAGCGACACAACACAAGGAAAAGGTTCATGTAATCTCAGTCCGAAAATGCTTCGTTACGGAGTTACAGCATTTTAAAGTGAAGTTCGTTTCGATTACCTTTCTGCACATAATGATGGTAATAGTTGCTGAACAATGTTTTAAAATTGTTTGTGCATTACTTACTTATCAAACCTGGAAATTAGAGCCTAGTTTAGATTTAATAAGCGCAGCAGAGGCGTCTCAAGTAGGAGGATTAGGAACTGTTTTCTGCAATATTTTTTACATTGTTTTGCTTGTCTTATTGTGAACAAAATAATTTTATTCGTTGTGCAAAGGAACCCAAAAACAGGTACCCTTGTTAAAAGTAGATAAATTCAGTTGTTTTCGAGATAATTCAATTATCATAAAATCCGGAGTTTTTATATTTTGGTGTAGAAACTCGCTCCCAAAGTTTGATCGCCTAATTCAGGACAACTGTATATATTAGGAACCACACGGAATTCTTTTTTTATATTGTGTTAGGCAATGGTTTTTGCCTGCTATGAATATTACTTAAATCTATAACAGCTGAAAATAATTATAAGGGTTCGAAGGAAAGGTCGTGCATGAAAAACATGAGGCGGTCGAACCTTAAGAAGGGCAAAGACGGCAGTGGGGTGGATAGCTAGGCTAAGCGCGCGTCTTTGGCGTAATAACTAATTAATAGCGTTTGCGAACCTACTAACCGATTGCGATGCGTTTATCCTCTAAGCTGAGGCAAGGTGCGTTATTAGGGTGACCACCTATGTGTTTATATGTAAAGATGGGCTGCAATTGCAATATCAGCTAACATAAGCAGTGGCGTCCTTAAGGTGTTATATGTGTTTACCCGAAGGGTTACGTATTATCTACTTATTATATGTGATTCACAAGCATTGGATGCTATTATGGTCGTTATACAAGATTGGTGTGTCTATGTAAGTAGTTGTTGGAAACAGTAGCGTAGTGAATATAGGTAGCTATCTGAGTAGATAATGTGTGTGGCATGATTAATCATTATTAGGGTGGAACAATTTAAAAAATATTTTTATATTAAAACCTCTGGGGTCCTAAAATATTCATTTTGGGTTAAGATTCAATTCTAAAAAAAAAAATTTGCGAACAAAAATTGTCTTCATGCTGCGCACGTCACATGACGTCACCATACAGACAAGCGTCTTGCGTAACGTGTAAACATGCATATTTTGGACTGATTTTTTTTTGTATCTTCATTATAGCTCCGGAAAAAGCCAGCGAGAGCCGAGGCATCTTAATATTTCATTTTTAAAAACTAATCTTTTTTTACAATCGCTCCGGTTTATCCGATCGTTCTGCTGCGACAATAGTCAGCGCCGTGTTGGAAGATATTGGTCTGGTAACAAAAAGTAACACTTCAAATGTAGTCGATCGAATGACAATAAGAAGAGCAAGCAAAAAAATGCGATTAGAGTTAGGCAAAGAGTTACTAGAAGATGAAGCTGATTTTGGTCTATATTTTGATGACCGAAAGGATAAGAGCTTAAAGCAAGACTTTGTTGATGGAAAATATTATCGCAGTATAATAAGCGAGGAACATGTATCGCTGATAAGGGAACCACGATCAATTTATCTTGGCCACGTTACGCCAATCGCTGGATCCGGCCTAAATATTACAGCAAGTATTACAGCCTTCCTACAAAAACATCAAATACATGTATCAAGAATTGCTGCAATTGGATGTAATGGAACTGCGGTAAATACTGGTACAAAAAGCGGTGTCATTAGACTTTTAGAAGAAGAACTAGGAAGACCGTTACAACGGCTCATATGCCAGTTCCATGCGAACGAATTACCACTTTACCATTTATTACACCACCTGGACGGCAAAACAAGAAGACCCCACGGATTTTCAGGGCCCATTGGAAAGCAGTTAGATAACTGTGAGAGCCTTCCTGTTGTAGTATTTGCTAAAATTCAATTTATTGTTTCTGTGAATTTTGGTCAATCTGATCTCAGCACCGATCAAAAATATTTGCTGGAAATGTGTCGCGCTATATCTGTAGGCTATTGCCTATCAGATTTGGGTCAAAGAAATCCTGGAAAATTATCACATGCTAGGTGGTTAACTACTGCTAATCGAGTATTACGATTATATATGTTGCTACAAATGAGCCCTCTGAAAATCTGAAAACGCTAGTGACATACATAATGCGAGCATACTTATCGCTATGCTGTCTGATGAAAGGCCAACTGTTCGAAAATTGGTTTATAGACGAATACTTAAAATCAGATCTTTAATGAAGACAGATTCACAAACAGTTAGAACATTTACCATTCCTGATTTTAATTTGAGGCATCTGATTATGTGGAGTTAATTTTTTGGAGCACAGTCAAAGAATCTCAACCACCACTAACATTTAAAATTCTAAATATAGAAGATATTCTAAAAAAAGCCATCGTTGATAAGGTAAAATTTGATAGCTTTCCCTGCCATACTCAAGCAGTTGAAAGAACAGTAAAGTTAATTACTAAAGCATCAGCGTTTGTGGAGAAGATTCGTTTGACGGTTTTGCCCGAACCACTCTAAAATCAAGAACTTTGATGCCGTCTTTCGGAACCAAATCAGAATATCGTACTAAATAATGTTTTTTATATGCATTTGTTGACTTTCTTGCGAAGTATGTATACGATTTTTGTATTTTTAGTGATGTTTATTCCGCATGGAATAAAAATATTAAAAAATCACGATAATTTTTTTTTTCAAGTTAATAGTTATTATTGCCTAGCTGTGCAAAATTATCACTTAGTTGTAAAACGTAGTACCTAAAAAATGTAATACTTATATTATATGTCAATTGTTTTCATGGTCCGCAAGACATTTTTTTAGTTATGACGTCACCTGCCTTGCGCAACATGAAGGATTTTTTTTTTCTTTATTTTGTTTGTGCCATAATTATTTTCACACTGTTTAGCACCTTTTCTAGCCTTAGGACACTCAAATAAAAAATACTTAAATTTTCCTATATGCAAATGTTCCACCCTATTGGACACGTGTGTAGAATGCCGGACGATAGACTTACAAAAACAGTGTTCGAAACGCGAGTGCCGGGAAGAAATAAAAATGGAAGAACAAGAACAAGATGAATCGACAAAGTGAGAGAAGAAGCAGAGAAAGAAGGTATATCATGGGATGGAATACGTAATCAAACGCAAGATAAAAACAGTGGAGACAAAAATACAAGACTCAACTCCACCAGCCTTACACCTACAGGTAGAAAGGCCTAGGACTAAGTAAGTAAGTATATAATAAACCATTTATTACATATTGATTGTCCTAGCTTTAGTCCCACAAAATTCTTAATTAAAATTTTTATATTTACAGTATGCACTATATTATTTAATATTGATATTATTGATAAATCGGTAAGACGTTCGTTAAAAATGTTTAGAGCAAATAATTTTTGATTCATTTTTGTTTTGGAAAACGGATACTGGTCAGGGTTGTTCATTTTTTATAATCTTACTTTTTAATTTAAAACCGTGAAATAATGTAGTAAAGTTTTACTTTATTGTATGAAGGTTTTCTATTATTTATCATATTGAAATGGGGTCCCTCCTGATCATACGCTTATGTGCGGGGCACAACCTTTACGCCTGCGCAAGGCGGCCTTGTTTGCAAGTTTTATTTGAAATAGTATAATAAACGAATACGTAAGGACATAATAATGATGTACCTAAGATTTATTCAGCTTTTCTGTAGAACACCACAGTACTCTTATTTTGCGTCCTCTCGCCCTCACACCCTGTATACAACACACCCATTACATATACATGTTCCCCTCAATAACTTGTGAGCGATTTCCTGATAGAAAAATGTATAATTGGCATTAAATTTCTTCGAGCAGGATACAGGAAACGATTAAATGTAAATGTTATGTCTAACTGGTTCTTATAGATTGATAATTGCAGTTAGATACTGCAAGAATAGGAAATATTAGATTTAGAACTATTCCACATGATATACATTGTCCAACAACTGTTACTTAAACATTTTATTTGATAGCTTCTCCTGCTAGATGGACAATAATATATATGTTTCGATTGGAGTTAATTTTTATTATCATTAGATTGAATGTGTAATTACTATCCTACGCATTTGTGGAACCAATTACCTATCTTGAAATACAGTTTATTGAGCGTGTTATTCTCACACTTAATTTGCTGGTTTTGTTGTGGCTTAATTAATAGAGCACGCACAATGTTGAGCAAATGCAGATTCCGGGTTATTGATACTTCTAGGAAATTCGCTCCATTCTATTCGTATCCTTTCATGAGAAATATTGTTTCTCTTTCTCGCTTCCTCCCTTCACCGCATCCGATCCAAAAGCAATGCAACAGTTACTTTCAGGCATTATTCAGTTGTCTTTATCTAGACAAATATTGCTTTAGTAATCAAGAAAGTAATTCATGGAGATACACTGTAATAGAATTAATTCCTAGACACGCTGAGTAATGTGTAGGGCTCTCGGAAGAAACCTAAGGGGAATTTTGAAGTGTTAACAAATGTTCAAGAACCCCTAAGATTTTCGAGTACATAGTTTTAATTAAACGCTCAAGAGCCATCTGTTTTAAGAAGCTACAAGAGCAGTTTAATTATACCGAGTGATAACCACCAAACCAGGTCATAGTATGCATGTTTCAAAAAAATGTATGAGTAGCCTTGAAATATTTTTGTTTAATGCCATTTTGACAGCTTATTTTTTAATGAAATTGCGTTATAAGTCGTGCTATAAGTTTTGTTATAAACATGAACTATTCAATTGAAGAAAGGGTGTTCATGGTTCAAACCTTTTACTCTGGCAATAGTCTAAGAAGAGTGCGAGATTTATTTGCTGTAAAATTCAATAACCGACCTATACCGTCGAAATCTACAATAAATAATTGCATTAGAAAATTTAAGGAAACTGGTACTGTTGCAACAAAGTCCAGTTGAGGCAATAAAAGATACTTCGATAATGCTTTGGAAGAAATAGTTTTGGGAATGATAACTGCGGATCCTATGAGTAGTACAAGAACTATTGCGGAAAACTGCAATGTAACCTCCACAGCGGTATGGAAAATTTTACATAAACATAATTATCATCCGTACAAACTTCAATTCCATCAGCAAATCTTTGATGTAGACCTAGAAAGTAGAATTACTTTTTGCGAAGAAATGCAAGAAAGGGCGAACCAAGACAGAAATTTTCTATCTTCTATTTGTTTCACCGATGAATGTACATTCACATTAAATAATGAGCCAAACACCCAGAACACTCGATATTGGTCTCGAGAGAATCCGTGAATAAATTTAGCTACGAGAACCCAATACCCTCAGAAAATTAATATTTGGGCTGGTATTTATAATAATCAAACAATTGGGCCGTTTGAGATAGTAGGAAATTTAAATTCGCAAACATATTTAGACCTTTTGATAAATGAGGTAGGCCCTGCACTTGAAGAAGTTGCACATGAAGATCAGGAGGTTTGGTACCAGCACGCCGGCTGTCCTGCGCATTTTGGTGTAAATGTGAGAGCCCATTTAAACGAAACCTTTCCAAACCGCTGGATTGGTCGTGGTGGTACAATAAATTGGGCAGCCAGATCTCCTGATCTTGCTTTATGTGACTTCTTTTTGTGGCCCTATCTTAAAAACAAAATTTATAGACAACGACACCCAAATATTGATTCTCTGAGGGAGGCCATCATTGCGGAATGCAGAAATATAACGCAAAGGCCACTCGCGAATGTGACAACTGCTTTTTATCATCGGTTGGGATATTGCTTAAACCAGAATGGAGGATTATTCGAACATTTACTGTAAATACCTAGCTAGTATTGTGTTTATTTTTGATGTAGTTTGTTTTCGTTTATTTTGTTAATAAAAATGTTTATTATAACTTGACCATTTTACTAATGATAATTAAATTTATGTGCTGTTCAGTAGGAATTAATGAAGTAGGCAACACAAATTTTGCAAAAACTATGGCCAGGTTTGGTAGTTATCACTCAAAATAAGCTGTCAAAATGACATTAAACAAAAATATTTCAAGGCAACTCATACATTTTTTTGAAACATGCATACTATGGCCAGGTTTGGTAGTTATCACTCAAAATAAGCAGTCAAAATGACATTAAACAAAAATATTTCAAGGCAACTCCTACATTTTTTGAAACATGCATACTATGGCCAGGTTTGGTGGTTATCACTCGGTATATAGATACAACGAATTATTTGTAGGGCCGAAAATGGGTTGTAATTGAAGCAAAGATGTGTTAGGATTAAAGACGAAAAATATCGTATAGGAGCCATAAGCTAAGAAAAAATTATGAACTAAAATTAAGGCCTGTATGACACGGCACAGAATTTTGTACAAAACTTTGTTCGATGTTTTGTCCATAATTTTGTACAACATTCTGCAAAACACGTATTACACGGAACAGAATTTTGTACACAATTCTGTCTGTGAGCATGCGGAAATAAGTGCAAATTACGTTGACATCTGTTAGAAAACTGTCAAAATAATCATATTACTGTAGATAAGGTAGAAATCTATCAAGGTTTAATAAGAGTTGTTTACTTTTGTTTACACAACATCGAATGTTGTTTATCTTTTCGTTGCTTGTATTATTTTTGCGCTTTTGGGAAGTTCTTTTCTTGTTTATAAGTTATATTACGTTTTGTGTAGATTGCCTAGCGTTGAGAGATATTAGGTGGTATACGTGGTGAAACAGTTACGTCTTTGCCCTCTGTGATCATTGATGAACACTAGCAAGTGCTCGTTTGCGCATCGATTAGACATTGTTCTGAACAAAATTCTGTAGACTTTAGAGCACGAGCTACAGAATTTTGCTCATCATTTTATAGAAAACCTTGAACAAAATTTTGCTGTATTACACGGCACAGGATTTTGTAAAAACACTTTGAACCAAATTTTAACAAAATTTTGTGACGTATCATACAGGGCTAAGAAACTAGAAAAGCTAAACATAAAAATAGAAATTTACAAGAAACTGTAGAGCATACCGAAAACTGTTGTGCCGAAATACTGATACGCTTGGGAAGAAGCGAAAATATCTGGAACTTTTTAGTGTCACTGCTTTCCACCACATTAAGAAAATATATCCTTAAAAAACTATTTCGTATTCACTTTTAATTAATTACGAATAGCTTAAGAGTTTCCAATAATGTACTGGAAATATACATAGATTGGAGAAAGTATGGACACACTATCTTTCTATGTTAATATGTATAACGTGTTTAGAGAATAGCTATGCACGAAGTTATTGTCCACATATCACATGTTTTTGTGTACCGCTTTAAATTTTTTTGAATACGAATACATGTTTGATTTTGGACCGTAAAGTTTTTTCTATTATTTAGGATTACAAATGGTACAGCGGTTGCATATTTACATTTAGATTATGCAAAAATATTGTACAAAATAGTACCTATTCCTCCCAATTGAGACACCGCTGGTACACCTATTAAAACGAAACTTGGCTCTAATCTACAGCCTCAATGAGATATATACGTAAATATAGTTTCTAAGCATTAGTCCAACCATTACCATAAGTATATGCAGAAATGTAATCGGACAAGTCCCACTTTAAAAGGCTGTAACTCCGTAACGAAGCATTTTCGGACTAAAGTGTATATGAACATTTTTTCTTGTTATGAAGTAGGAAACTCGCTATTTGGATGAATATTTTAGTTACACTCTGCATAATTGAGTTTAACGAATTACATCGTAAATAGTACATTACCACCCTAGTGTATAATGAAGCCTATAAAGCATGTGCGACGAGTTTAAGAACACGACTCGAAGCGGAGTCCTTTTAACGTTGCTAGTGCTTTAAAGGCTCAATTATACACGCGTATCATACTCTATTTTTTAATATACCTGCATCATAATCTGGAAAATAGAGCTGGAAAGCAGCATTTTGATTTTAATTTTTAAAATGTAGTCGGTATGATATGACGCAGTATCGTCAACATGGAGATTGGTTAGCATTTGCTGTTTATGCTAGGTGAATTCGATGTTTTTGCAATTCCGGTATTACTTGCTTGCTTTGAAAGAGCGAGATCTAGGACGCCGTTTTCCAAGCATCTCTATGCACTTAGCCCATATGGCCCATTGTACACCCTAACTAAGAATTTTGCCTATCTGGGGTAATTCCAACTCCAGTAGTGATTTTTAACGTGTCACACATCGCAGTGGCACGGGACCTACGGCTTTACTTCTTATCCGACAGAAGGCGCATTGTCAGATTTTTCCCCGCTAGAAAAATCTCGCCGACCTTGGCCAGGTTCGATCCCTGGTCCCTCGGATCTAAAGGCAAATGCGCTAACCACTAGACCACCGAGGCCGGCAATTCCGGTATTACTATATAAATAAAGAGATTGATGACGTAATTGTTACTTAGCAACTTTACAACATGCGCGTGTTTTAATGTTGTTGTTTTGCACGCTTTTTCGTTTATTAGACAAGGATTATGATGCAGGTATTCTAATAGTATATTATTTTGAGTATAATCTCATGATTAATTTATTTCCTTGTTAATTATCATTTGTCATGATAAATGAAAGCATCAACTAAATATTTAGTATTTTTTCATGACACACTTTAGACAGTATTTACTGGAAAAAATATTATTGGAGGCCTGTAATATTTTTAAACAACAATAGAGGTAAACAAAAACTATACTATAAGATTTAAAATCGTCCACTGATTCGTATTTAGAAAAATTTTGCGTAACTTAATAATAGAATAATAATCAAATCAACATATTTTTTTATACGTCAGCAGGCGCGTTAAAACTTCCACAAAAGCTTTTATTTAAATAATTTCTTCTAAAGAAAATTATAGTAGACTGTATTTGCCGTCACAGTTTGAGTAGCTTTTTATAACAAATACCATAAAATATTAACTTCATTGTTATCTATTACAGATATCAGCAAATTATTGTATTTTAAATATGCAGTTAATTTTATCATATTAATTTAAATTACCGAATGTAATATTAAGAGTCGAACACACGGACAAAATGGTTCAACAAGATACGAAACTTTTATTTGTAATGTCTATGAAATAGAAAAAAGAAATGTTTGGCGAAATAATTAATATTTTGTAAAATTATTCGTACTTTGTAATATGCAATATATTAAAATTAAAATATTTTAGAATACATAAAATATTATAAGTTTTAAAAAGAAAAGGATCAATATCTAGGTTGGTTTTAATAAACTCTTACAATAAACTCGTTGATGTCCAATGGGATAATGGGATTGGTAGATATAAAGAATAAAACCACTGTCATACCATGTCTCACATGTGACAGTGGTTTTATTTATTAAAACTCTAAAAATATAAGTAGATACAATAAAAAGTTAAATTAATATACTCGAACTACGTGTTAATGTAGAGTTTAATAACGATGAAATTAATGAAAACTTTAAGAAAATGTATATCGATGTCACATAGATTAATTATTGGTGGTGCACAATCAACAGAAGTATGGCGTACTGTTAAAAGCATGAAAACGAATATCAAAGATAAATCAACCCCCTTAATAAATCTCACAAAATGGAGAGAACACTACGAATCGTTGTTAATTGAAACACGGGAAGAGTTTATAGACTATACTAGTGGAAATGGTAATGATATTGCGAATAGGGAACTACAAATAATCACTTTAGAGGAATTAAGAAAGAATATTAAAGAAATGAAAAGTGGAAGATCCCCAGGACCTGGAAATATATCAATCGAGCTGATTAAAGGTGGTGGACTGGAATTAGAAGAAAGACTACAAAATTTAATGAATAAATGCCTGGAACAACAGAAAACTCCTTTAGAATGGAAAATATCATATATTACATCATTATATAAAAAAGGCGATAGAAAAAACCCTGATAATTATAGAGGGCTAAGTGTTAATAGTACCTTAAATAGATTATATGCAAAAATCTTACAGAAACGACTACGACAAGATGTAGGACATAGGATAGGGGAAGACCAAAGTGGTTTTACGCCTGGTCGCTCATGTGTGGATAACCTAAGTACCATACAACAACTTTTGGAAAAAAAGATAGGGAGAGGAGATGAAGTGCACATGGCATTTATTGACCTACAAAAAGCGTATGATAATGTCCCCAGAAGTAAATTATGGAGTGCCCTACAGTTAATAGAAACCCATCCACAGTTAATAAAAATCATACAAGAGTTGTATAGAAATAACATCGCATACATCAAACAAGGAGGTCAACTATCAGAGGCAATTCACACTACTAAAGGACTTAGACAAGGTTGTAGCATATCACCACTATTATTTAATATTTATGTGGAAATAGCATTGAGAAACTGGAAACGAAATTGCGGGGGAATGGGTATACCTATTAATGAACATATTTTATTTACATTAAATTTTGCTGACGACCAGGTAATATTCGCGCAGGACGCATATGACTTAGAATTTATGCTTAAGAGACTGTATAATGAATACACAAAGTGGGGTTTACAAATTAGCCTGAAGAAAACGGAATACCTTGTGGTAAACTCCGAAGCGAAATTTGATGTGCTCCTGAACGATGAAACTCATATAAAACAGGTAAATGAATTTAAATATCTGGGAGCAATAATAAATAACAACGGATTAGGTGCAAGAGAAATACAGCAAAGAATACAGAATGCTAGAAAAATCATTGGTGCTTTAAATTCGGTATGGTGGGAAAAAGGAATTACTAAGAAAAATAAGAAAAGAATAGGAAAAGTTATGGTCGAAACTGTTTTGTGCTATGGAAGTGAAATATGGACAATGAGACAAGAAGAAAAGAGAAAAGTGACAGCGGTAGAAATGGATTATCTACGAAGAAGTGCAAGAGTTTCTGGAAGAGAGAGAATAACTAATGAAGAAATAAGAAACCGCATGTCAGCTCCCGAAACTATAGTAGAAAGAATAGAAAAGAGAAGTTTGAAATGGTTTGGACACCTTTTAAGGATGGAGGATTGTCGATGGCCCAAGCGTGTATTTTGCTGGGTACCACCAGGAAAAAGAAAAAAAGGGCGACCCAGGAAATCTTGGAATGAAGATGTAAGAACAGCGATGAGAGAAAGAAACCTGGAAGAAGATATGGTATATGACCGAGAGGCATGGCGACGGGGAGTGGGAAGACAGCGACTTGCTGTATAATTATGTATATTGTATAATGAATACATTGTAATATTGTATGTACATAACTAATCCCAAAATATAAAACATAGATTAATGTAAAGTCCAAAACTTATTTTTTAATATACAGGGTGATTCTAAACGTATGCGAAAAACTATAAGCACGTATAGCTGAAGTAATTTAAACCCTAAATCACATAGAAATTTTTTTAGATTCAGCACAGTTACGGAAATATGGTGCTTCAAAGAATTTTACATTCATTCATAAACATTTTAACGAGTTTTATGTTACTTGTCCCTTTTTGATAAAAGCCGTTGTTTTGGAAAGCTTAAGGCCTAATTTCCAATCGAGAAAAATTCACAATGTAAAAAGTCGATATTGATTTAAAAATGTGAAAATTACACCTAATTTTCACATTTTTAAATCAACATCGACTTTGCTATTTGCTATTTTTATTCAAAACTCAATCGTAATTTTTTCTTGCTGAAGATGAAGCATGCGCCGTTACCTTTCGAAAACTACGAAGCTTATCGCGATCGGAAGAAACAAAATGTTACTTACATTTTAGTGAATTGATATAAGAAACTCTGAAGCTCCACATCTCCGCAACGGAGTCGAATTTAAAGAAACTTTACTAGGTGATTTAAGGTTTAATTAACCTCAGCTGTACTTATGCGATTAATTGTTTCTCACATGTTTAGAATTATCCTGTATAAAATAGTACGACCCAAAGATTATCTGAAATAATTTAAATTGTATATAGAAAACTATTTATAATACCTAGTTGCTTTTAGCATGCTTTAATACCATAAATAATTGGGTAGGTATCCAGACATATTTTTAACATTCCAGAACTAACTAATCATCACTGTTTTATAAACAAAATAATTCATATAGACTATTGATTTATATTGACCTAACATAAAATGTTGAAAAGTTGAAACTAAAAAGCTATCTAATAGTTATTTTTATATACTTAATTAAAAATTCTTGGCAATATTTCACATGTGGATTAGAAAACGTAATTCATTATTGATATTTTCAGTTTGAGCCGGTTTACGTTTGTGTTTTTTTGACGAAATTATGGCTATTCAATAGAATAATAACAACACATAACAATTTTGAAAATATACAAAAAACAAGCTTGCTGTGTTTATTTGAACAATTTTCTGTTGAAATTTCTAAAACTAAGAAAACGACGGAATTCCATTAATTTTTCTTAATTTGTTTACTAGAGTTATTTCGAAAAAATAAAAATTCCTAACCATTTCCTTTGTATATGTTAACAATTTTAATGTTGTAAGTATTTTAGTTAAATTATATATTACTAATAATGAATATTTGTTATTTAAACCAAGATCAATTTCATTTTGATTAACTGTATTAAAGATTCCTAATTTATGAATACATGGATATATGGTGTACAGGATGTTTCAACATAAAACCACAAAATTAAAAGTGATTTATTTTTTAAATGCTTAATTAGTCTCTTTCCAGGGATGCTGCGATATAAAAAGTTGGGAACTGAATTTTATTATGTGGCAAACTAAATTAGAACTAATTAAAATTATCAGTAACGTTTGTCTATTACTAATTAATTTTTATTGGGTGTTTCCTAACGTCATGATTTTGATAATGTTGCTTCCAAAACCTTCGACTTGCTTCGATAATTCACAGGGTATTTTATTTTCTTCTCCAGTGATAATATTCCGAAATATTTTTAATATAAAGTCTTTATATAGAATAATATATTAGGCAATAGTAGTCATTGTCGAAGAACTGCATCGAAAATCGCGTTGTTGGTCATTGACCCATTCTAAGAAGGGAACATCTATAAATTTGTGCGAGCAATAATCCATCGCGATTGTATGTTCATGATTGAATTAACGCAAAAAGTGCTACATTCAAAGGTCAGTGAAAGTGTAATACAGAATTTGAACGTGTGAATTTACTAAAGCTTAAAATTTTAATTTATGGCACGCACATGTTAATTTCAGCAATTCATTAATTTCGTTGTGTTGGTCTAAAAAGCAAAAGTTTGTTGTTAATTAAAATAGCTCGCAAATGTGCTTAAAAATATAAAAAGGCAGAAGAAAATAACTTACAAATTTTCAGTTCATCAACGAATAGAATCCTTAACTAGATTGTTGTTAAAGTTCTCCATGTTGCACAAAATTCACCACACTTCAACGAAAACATTTAAATATCCAACAAAAAAAAGACGCGCGTTTGCAAGGTTCTTTTACCTCATGGTGTTAATTTAGCTCGGAGCAAGACAGGATATGTACGGATTCACGTGTTCGAAGCCACTCTGTAAAATCTGTAACGCCGCAATCTGCATAGCTACCGGCGAGGAACTAATAGTACCACTACCATCGGCAACAAGCAAACGGCCGTATATTCTCAAGGCAAGGTCTTCAGGGCCTCCAGGAACGCCCCCACAGCCCCGATCCATTCCAAAGACTTAAGACAAGAGGCACCATATGTGATTGATTCATTGCAGAACCACTGCACGCATTCGACAATGGATGTGTCTCTACACGTAGGTACTCGAAGACATGTGCTTGACATGCTTGGATGGGTCATTTGAATACTTTTAGTAAGTACTGTTGATATTTACATGCAGCAACAGCCAGTTACAATGTAACATTTATTATGCGATAACACCGGTATCGGGTTTTGCAATACCTACAAGTTGATCGTAAATTAGAGGAACAGTCTCAGAGGATGTCGTTACCTAGAGACAAAAAATTAAGCAATGGGTAAACATATGGGCAAACATGTGTTTGTAATATACTTTTTGGTTGTCAGAATTGAAAAGGTTTTGCTTTCCTGTACGGGAAGAAATCAAATTTAAAATTTAACGGAAATATTAAGAAGTTTTATGAACCATAAACGCTTACCCGTTAGTGCAGTATGTGTGAATTTATTTGCAGTGGCCATTAAATCGAAACAGTTATTCGATTGCAATAATATTTGCAGTGTGTTCTTAATTACAGGATGTACCTTAAGAAATAAATTTCTGCCCATACCCTTCTCTGTTTTTTTAAATTCAACTAACAGAGAAAGAGGAAAACTAAATAAAATACCGTATATTATAAGAGATGTGTGTTATAATATGATCAGCATTGTAGAAAAATACAATATAGACATAGCTCTTGTATTAATTCATACTGAAGTCTATTTTGTGCCAAATAGAAAAACAAACAATAAATGGCATACATTCTTTAAACTGCTTTGAATGCAATTCTATCTATATAGAACAAACAATTAGATGGTTTGAGGTTAGGTATTAAAACCGATTGACAATAATTATGAACACTTATTCAAGTGTATACATAACATTTATATCAATCAAGACACGGTATTGTATACAATCATGTAAACACAGTCCTTAAGCCAAAATAATAAAAAAGCATTTCCAGTCCTTGTAGTTTCTCGACATGGTGAGATTAGTTGAGTTGCAAGATTATAAATACATATACATAGTTGAGCCCGTTTGTTTTACTTTTAGGTTATATAAAAAAGATAGCCTTATAGCAAAGACGAAAATAAGAAATGAAATAATAACTACAGATTTTTATTAGATATGTATTATTTGTATTTATACCAATTTTGTTACTATTTGCATGTGGCAAAATGGTTTTTTGATAAGCACCGGACTCCAATATTAACCAAATAACTAGTGAACATCTAACTGTAAAGAAACTGTTGTGAATATTAGGCGCAACATTTCATTATAAAATTAAATGACTTATAAAATACCCTAAATTAGAAGACACAATTGGTTTAAATAGTTAAAAAGTAAAATATTAAACTGTTCAGCATACTATTAGCAATTAGAAATATCTATATGACAAATATTTTCAGAAAAGTTCTTTATAGAGCGTCTCATGGTGAGGGTGTAGTACAGGATCTTATGGACTATGCAAACTTTATGAAAGTTGAGCGTAAAATGTTGCCAAATGTAAGCGCCTGGGCGGCAGTATAAGTTTGCTTAAATGGAGTAGATCCAGGCATTCACGAAAGATATTGCAATTACGACAGTGCAAAATTGGAACTATGGCAATATAAGTTACATTTCCTGTAAAGAACTGCCCTGAGAAGGTTTTAATTAAAAATGCCTAGTTTTATCAGATTTTAATAATCATTTGGCTTTCATAAGTGGTATCTATACTTATAAATGATTCGTCACTTTTTACTACTAATTACTTTGTAACGTGCGATTTCTTGCGCCTGGTTGATTGATATTTAAATTTTCAATAGAGAATTTTGGATTGCATATTTAAGCTTTTGAATAATTCAGAATTGGCCTTGTCGAAGTTTCGTGTCATCTACTCCTGTATTTCCGGTTCAGGAAATGGTGAATTTTGGATTTTCCGTTTAACAGATAACTGTATGAGTTCTCAAAGAAGGTGCACGTGTTTTGAGTTAATTTGGATGTCGTTTTAAGACTTGGGAAGTTTTCCGATTTAAATTTTCAAGACACATTTGGGAAATTCTTAGGCATCGATAGTGTGATGTGAGTTCCCAGGGAGTTGATCCCAATCTACGTGCAAATCTTTTGAGAGAGTTCTTTCGCCAGTTAACATCTTTTGGTAAGCATAGAAAATCCAATTTCTCTTGTTTCACTTCTAAGACTATTGAAATTATTTAGGCGAATAGGCTGGAGTTAGAATTGACAGAAATTACCAGTCATTTGTGAAAAATCAAAGTGATCCTGTGGGTTCGAGACTAGTGGACTTATCTGCCATGCAGCGAACGCATACAACAGGTGTGGATCGAGATAGTTAGATCGCAGGTGTGTGAGTTCCTTTCATATTCAATTTTTACATATAATTTCGAGGATACGAGGGGTTCCGGAAAATTATGGTTTAATAGTAAGGAATTGTAGTAAATCTTGTAATTATATACATAAATTAATAACAAGACTAAGTACACTTTAATTAGTGGGAGTTGAAATTCAATTGATTTTCGTATTTTGTTAATACTGGTAATATTTTTTAAATTCTGTTAATAATTGTTAAATGGTCAACACTATAATTAATTTTCTTTTATTGATTACAATTCAAATAGCAAGGGGGAATAGTGCGGAAGTTTTAAATCTTGATTAAGAGTGCACCGGTACTAATACCATTATATTGGTATTTTTACATCTGGGAATTTGGTTCGCGAGGCCTCTAGAAACTTAAAAATACTTAGCGGGGTTGGTCGCGAATATCATTATGGTTGGAAGCGGAATAAATGCTTCGTAGTTTCGTAATAATTTCGCATTATTGCGTTCCCTATATATTCCAGAATTTTGTTTTATTAATTTATTTAACGGACGGTACTGTTAGCCATGATTGGTTAATTCCTGTTACATCTTTATATATCGTTATTGAATACCTACTTAAATTTCATGTGGCGATGTGTCAAAAAGGTTTATTTGCGTGATTATTTATATAAATTGAAATTTTGTAATTTATTGTTGTGTTTTATTGTGTCTTGGGTTAAAATAATTTACTTGGGTGACAAACTGAGCAATTACCGAAGCAAGGTAGGTCAGAACTCCAGGAAGGTTTCTGTTTACCTCGTGTTATTTTCAAGGAATAAGGATATTTTAAACAGGTGGCGCCTAGGCTTATAAAACCCCCCTTCTTCGACTGTAGCTGGTCGACACTTTTCCTTGATACCTGGACCTTACATCGTAAATGGTAGTTTCGGTTGTATTGCTTCTATTTAGTATAACAGACTTTGTCGCCGTCTATTCGACTAGGCGTTACAACTTTACTTATCTTACGTTTCTTCTTATAGCACTGCAAATTAGTAATTACCTTGTTTGCCAAATATGTGTAAGGCAGTAACAGTAATTGATTGAATTTGTATCTCGCGTTTTAACGACACATTAGAAGAAATATTAAAAAGCAAACATTGTTTTCGAAAAGAATATCTTGATAAACTTTGTAAATTACTATTTAAATCAAGGCACACAGTGGATTCTTTCTTTTTGCTCGAAATGTTTTAATTTTTGAGAATCGTGGCGGCCATTAATTTAAATCCATTAAGCCGACCATTGGTTTCTGTATTAATTAAATTTAATATGTAATGTTATAAAACTCTGTGCAAAAACTATTAATTTTCTTGGGTTTGTAAGTGTGATATTTATTTGGTGGTTTGAGAACTGCCAGCGAAGCATGTCCAGCTAACTCTTAAATAGTATTTATTACTGATAAGCGGTTTGTACAACAAAAGACTGAGTACATTATGATTGACAGATACATGATATCTTCAGAGCAATTTTAAGCAGAAGTATTGCAACACTGGTGTCCATAAGAATCTGTACTACACTCTCATCGTGACACGCTCTATAAATTGTTGAATACGTTTGCAAAGCAAGCCCTACTATCATTAGAAACTCGTCGGTTACAGGACGCAAACTGTTGCATTATGTGTAAACTCCGAATTCAGGAGCTTGTTCTGCATTTTCGATGGCTTTACTATACACTGAAACGTTTATTTAACTCGCTAATTTAGGAAGAATAACTGTGCTAACTGTACTATTGCTCTGATGGCGCAAAAGTATGAAAAACCAATAAGGAATTAATATTTCGTTGATTTTTGCAACGTTCCAGAGATTCTCCTACATTCTGGGAAAATGCAAAATGAAGGCGATATTTGCGATTTTTTTATATGGCTGCTATTGCAAAAATTCTATTTTGGCTAACTTCTATTTACTCCATTCAACAACGCACGTACGTATAACCATAAAAGTTAATATTTTTTTAGGACAGCTTACTGTATATACTAGGCTTGTTCAACTGAAACCCATCTTTGATCAACTTAGTCTTGGAAACAAATGCAATAATTCAAATGACGTGTCTTAATGTTAGTAGTGTTTGTAAGCAACACATTAATAAGTTTCTGGCGTTTGAATTTGATTCTGATTTTTAAATCTTCGATTTTGAAATGGAGTTTGTCGTTGAAAATCCATCCAAGTTTGATCAGCGTGCGGCCCTACAATTTTTATGCGCTGAGAATATGCTGCCATTGCAGATTCATATGCGAATGCAAGCAGTGTATGGAAATGTATGTATTGCGTATCCAACTGTGAAGGAATGGTACCGAAAATAGAAAAGAAGGGACTATGGATGAGCCACGACCAGGTGCACTGTGTACTGCATTAACACAAAACAATATAGCATGTGTGGAAGGCGTTTTTAGAGAAAATCGTCGAATCTCAATTAGAGAAATTTAAGAAATTTTTGGTGCGAGTGTTGGATCTGTCCATAGTATTGTTCGTAATCTGGGTTACAGCAAAGTTTTTTCGCAATGGGCTGCTCGTCTGTTGTCTAATGAACAAAAATGCTTGCGAATGGGCTTATCTCTGCAACACCTCACAGACTACAGACAAAGTGGGGATGACTTTCTTCCGTCAATAATAGCTGGTGACGAAACTTGGTGCCATTACTACGAGTCATCCAGTAAGTTATCGTCGACGCAGTTGAAACATTTAAGTTTACCACCACCGAAGAAGTTTAAAGCATAATCTCCTGCAGGCAAGGTGATGTTAGATTTCTTTTCGACCATGAAGGACCCTTGTTGGTAGAGTTTAAGGTACCTGGAGTAAATGTCGATGCAAATCTGTACAATGAAACTTTGAACAAGCTTCATCAAGCAATAAGACAGAAACGTCCAGGAAATCTTAGGAGTGGGGTTATTTTGCTGCACGACAATGCTAGGCCTCATGTTGCTAATGTAGTAAAAGAACATCTTCAACGAACGAAATGGGGGGTTTTAGAATATCCACCCTATAGCACGGATCTATCGCATTGCGATTTCCAGATTTTTGGAACGTTGGAAAAGGCGTTAAAGGTCGGCATTTTGAGTCTGACGCATAAGTACAGATAGCTGTGGACGTCTTCTCAATCAGCAGCCACAAGAATTCTCTGACAGGGAAATGTGGTGGTTGTTAGTTGTAATTAAATTGTTGAATACATTTTTTATAAAGCAAAGATGGGTTTCAATTGGACACACCTCGTATATAGTACAGCAATAAAGTTTTACTTCTGGGTTCCATAATAAAGATCGTTTTCACAAAATAAAAAAAGCAATAAAATGGCTAACGACAGCACAAGAGACTAGTTACTTATATATTGGTACTTTTTAACCACTATTTTCACTCAGATGGTTTGCTAAAACATTGTTTTTTAAAAGCACCAAATTCTAATATTATACGAAAAATAAAACATTTTCTGTATTTTTAAAAAATGTAACATCATAGAAAACTCTACTGCCTTAAATAATTAAAAATGTTTTAAAATATGTAACTGTTCAGCATACTATCGGTAATTAGAAGTATGAAAAATATTTTCAGAGAAGTTCTCTAGAGTGTGGAACATGATTGCTAACCAAGCCTTACTCACACAAAAATCTTGTTAGTTAAGGATGAGAGCTGTTGCATTATGCGTGTTATGAAGACATTTCCGTTTCAGGAGCTTGTATTGCAGTTCCTGTAGCTTGACAATGCGGTGAAACGTACATATAATTCACTAATTAAGGAGGAAGATATGTGATAAATGTCGTATTGATTCGATGGCGCTAAGGTATAAGAGATTAATTCTCATTTGATTGTTGCATCCCGAAGATTTTCTAGCATTTTGGCGAATTTCAAAATAAAATGGATCTTTGGGTTCCGTTTTAAATGGTTGTTATTGCAAAAAGATATACCTGATTAATTAGCTTCTGTTTACCCCATACTACTATAGGTACCGTATAATTATGTGTAACCCCAAAAATGTATGGCATCTAACTTTACTGCATATACATAGTAATTAAGTTCGTAGGTTCTGCTTTTAGGTTAGATAAGAAGGATACACTTATAATTTTCTGGGAAACACAAAAATTAATAAAATGGCTTAAGATGGTATTCGTGATATAATGGATTTTTGTTATATGTTTCATTGTTTACCAATTTTGTAGCTATTTTAATATTAAAGCGTTAGCTTTCTGCAGCACAGCAGAAACACAATATAGAATTAATTGGCAAACTTCTAAAGGTAAAGAAACAGCGGTGAACGTTACATGCAACGTTTTGCTGCAAAATGAAACTGCATAGAAAATACATTAAATTAGAATATACAATTCTCTAGAAAATTAAATATGTTTTAAAATATGAAACTGTGGAGTTTAGTTTTAGTAATTAAAAATACCATATTAAAGAAAACAAGCTCTATTACAAGAATAAATTGTTTCAACAATTTTAACAACTATTTTGACTTAAATTTTGCTAGCTTTCAGTAATATTCATATTTGGTTAATAACCACAGCAGCTATAAAAAATTTCATACTTTGTTTCAATATTGCAACTAAATAATTTTGGAAAAACAATTTTCCGCTCAGTTCTTTACGTTTTAACATTAATACATTTATTGAAATTCTAGTATTTCGCAACAGTCTAATAATACACCTCGATATTTACCGTAGTTTGATTAAGTAAGTGGTCGTTTCGATATATCTACAATGACACTAAATTTATAACCGGTATATTTTACTATTATTACATCATTTGAATCCATGAATAAAAATCACATAAAGCGCCCACATTTATGCAGAAATCCAATGCGTGAATCTAACCTAATCTAATCTAATCCATCATTGATCTTTAAAGATCAAGTGAAATGTATTCTTCTTCTGTTATTTAATTTTATGTGGGCTATAAACGTAAACATTTTAAATTGGCGAGCTCTTATATTAATTAATGTGTCACAACAATGAAATAAGAGTTGGAAACATGATTCTATCAGAACATTCGCGTTTAGTGTGTGCGATTACCATACCGGAAACTTTTAGAACACGGTTGCATGTACCAGGCGTGGGTTTGTAAGTGGCAATAGATAAATCATGCGCTTAATGTAGTACTAAAGCGGTCTTAGATTTAACATTAAGGCCTGCTCGTATTGTTTACTTGCCTGATTTATTGTTGCCTTGCTGCAGCTTTCAGTTGTTACAAAGTCGACTTCTGCTTACCCCATTGACCAAGAGTGGCGTTTTCTTTAGTTAAGCGGTACAGAAAGACATACAACTGAACTTTTAAATATGCTTTAGTGTGAAGCTGGATTCCCACAACAAAATGTATCATTAGCAATTCATTTATGTCTAGAAAAGCGGTGCTTGACAAATTGTTGAAATAAATCTACTTCTTCGCACCAGAAACTGCACAAAGGTAAGATAACAGCATATTAAGGCGCCTTCAGACGATGTGACAATCATCGGCCAATGTTTGTGAATGCGTATAGATTCGGACAAATGCGTGTCAAACCAAACATTCGCCATATTTTACTACACACGATGTGTCCAACGCTGGGGTTTTGCTAGTGTGGCGACCTGTTAAAAATGCAACTTTTGATTTGTGGAATATTTACCGTCTACTAAGCAAATGTCCACGAACGCAAACATTTGTGTACATTTGTAACGTGCTGACCATACATAAGATGTAGCCAACGTGTATTTGGCGAGCGTGGGCTAACGTTTGTCACATCGTCTGCAGGGGCATTTACAGTAGTTGTACAAATGATACAACTGAATCTTAACATATTGTTACAAACCAAATTTCCAAAATTCTAAATTAAATTATTATTGCTTCATAGCTGTTGTAATGTGACTTCAATTATTCGCATACACATTTATGTTGCAAGTAGTGATGTCATTGTACTCAGCAAATTCAAAGTACATTAGAGTATTAAATTAGGCAATGTGGAATAAGTAATACGCTTGATAAGGGAAATTGACTAATAAGCAGGTTATTGCTTATGGGTGCAAAAGGGAATTAATAAAAGGACACTTAAGGACAAGGGGCTCCATACCTGCCGGCATCACCAGAGAAACAACTACCCTTATATATAATGGTTGGATTTATTCATTTGTATGTTCTACAAGACTATGACAACTTATCCTAAAACATTATTCTAAACTAAATACAATAATACAGTCTGGTGCAACGCCATTGCTAGGTTGGTTACTGGGAATACTATCTTCTGTCAATCACCCACTGACAACTACCAACTATTCACTATTGGCTAATTCAATCTTAAGTGTCCTTTTATTAATTCCCAACAATATTATCAACGATACATTTTCGTATATATATCTTAGAAGATTTGAATACCGGCAGTCAATTCAGGCGTTATCCATAGCTTGTAGCTACAAAAGCCAAGTGCACGGGAATGTTATATTCTGCACATGTTTCTATGAAAGTCCGCTTACTCAACCGGTTGGTAGAATTCAAATTTATTGTTTAGGCCATTTGTTATGATTTTTGTTAATAATTTATAAACGTGCGATAATAAGCTGATGGGGCGGTATACGCAAATGCAACCATGCATGTGAAAATAAACGAGGATATGGTTACTAACAAGATCCCAGTACAAAAAGGTGTTCGCCAAGGAGAAACAATATCCAGAAAATTATTTACATTGGCGCTCGGACATATATTCAAAAAACTGGCGTGGCAAAATAAAGGTATTAACATCGGTGGATCATTTTTGAATCACCTAAGATTTGCGGACGATATCGTTCTCATAAGTAACTATGGAGAAGAATTACAAAATATGATAGAACAGCTGAATCATGAATCTAAGCTAGTTGATCTTGAAATGAATCTAGACGAAACAAAAGTTATGAGGCAGACTGAAGTACAGATCAAGGTAGAAAATACCGACCTCGAAATAGTAGACATACACAGATACATATATACCTTCGGCATTCTATTAAATTAGGTAAACAAAATAATAAAACAGCCGAAATAACAAGACGAATACGTTTGAATTGGGGTGCATCCGGAAAATTGAGCTACGTCTTAAAACATTCAGAAATTCAGATCAATCTGAGGCGCAAGGTGTACGATGCATGCGTCCTCCCTATTATGACATATGGCATGGAAACACTACCACTTATGCTAAAAAGCGCTAATAAATTGACAATTGCACAGAGAGCAATGGAAAGGGCCATGATTAAAATCAGCTTGAGGCATAGAGTAAGGAACGAAGAAATTCGAAACAGAGCGAAAATTACCGATGTAATACACTGTATAGCTGACATCAAGTAGCAATGAGTGGGACATATAGCACGACAGAAAAAAACGAGATGGACCAACAAACTTGTCCACTGGGACCCAGAACAACGAACCCAAGTATAGATCGACCTCAACAGAGATGGTTCAATGACATCAAGAAGATCGCAGGAAAAAAATGAATTCAAAAAGCTAAAAACAGAAGAACATGGAGAGACATGGGACAGGCTGAGAAGAAGAAGACGAAGCAATGATACGATATCTCCGTTGAATTATGCAAACGTTACTGATGTTTAACACTGATTAAAATTGACTAAAAATTTGTAGAAATTACACGAAAACAGACAAAAATTCGTGTGGGGAGTATTACATGAAGATCAAACACAGTTACAACATTTTAAGCAAATTATAATATAACTTCAACTATTTCGAATATTTTATAGGTATTGTTAAGCTGCGGAAGACAGCTTCTCTGGGCCCACTGCTGGGCACCGGCTTCTGTTCAGCCGCGTGCTTCTCCTCGGAGCTAAGATGGAAGCACATAGACACCTATCGTATAACTTCAAATAGAAACTACAGAAATTCCAGAGAAGGTTTCTTAGCACCAGCACGATTGCATACTGGATTGGAAAATTGTGTATAGTTGGTGAAAACACAACAATTTTATGCGCTGTATGGTAATACTCAGGAGTCGAATCTAAGCCATAATCGACGTTTTGCCAAGAAGGTTTCGTGTCAACTGAGCTACCACCTTAACCTTAACCACTTTAAGTATTGTTTACCAAAATATAATTCTCATATATTACAATAATTCTCAATTAAATTAAAACTTTAATAGTAACTGATAAAAATGTTTAAGCAAGTAATACGCGGTAAGTAATCAGAAAACACCCGAAATTCACCTACAGCGCGTATACAAATCACCTTCAAAGTACTTTCCGTCTGCGCAAACATTCTTACGCTAAAGGTTTTGCCATCGCAGGAAGCACTACAGAACTCCTGTGATATAGATTACAAAGCAGTGGTCGTATTGTCTTTGATATCATTGACTGTTGGGAAACGTTCACCGCGAAGCCCCAATTTGATAGTAAGAAACACCCAAAGTCAGCAAATGCCAGATCTGGCAAGCAAGGCGGCTGCAGCACCTCTCGGATTTGTATCGATGCCAGAAACTCCTGAACTGCTAACACTTAATGTTTGGGGGTGTTGTCATGATGAAGTATCTAATCTAGGCGCCATTTCTGTTCTCTGACCCATCGCACTGTTTCACACAAACGTGTCAAGACCTGCACGTAAACGAAGCACTAACCGTTTGTCCTAGTGGTACGAATTAATAGTGCTCCATGCCTGAGTTGTCAAAAAACGCGACTAGCATGATTTTCACATTTGACTTGGCAACCGTGATTTTTTTGGACGCGGTTAGATGCCACTCGAATGACTGTCGTTTTGTTTCCGAGTCGTATGCAAACACCCAATTCTCATCACTAGAGCTAGGATAGTTAGGCAAATTGCATTTTTTAATAAATGGAAGGATTAAAGGCAGACCCAATTTTAAATCCGTTTTAGAATGCGTGCAATTCAAAAATGCAAATTTCATTTTGCCTTTTTTGCCTTTTTGTGCCTTTTATGGCATATTGAATTACAATTTTAAGAAATACAGTTCTTAAATTATCAATTTAAAAAAATGTACTAGCAATTTTCCAAGAAAAATCATATTTTAAATTTCTGAAATAAATTGTAGAAAGTATTATTCCCAAGCACTTAAGGGTAGAGGCTTAGTGGGTTTAACCCTTTGTTGTTACCGGCTGAAAATTTCTCAGAAGGATTATTTTCTTGAGATTAACTTTAATGAGGGGACCAGTATTGTCAGGAGAAAGTTTTCTACTGAATCAGTCAGTTTGTCACAATTTTCGAACGTGTTAACGTTAACGCCGTTTCTTTTAATTTCCTCAAGTATTCTTGAGATTTTGTAATTTTTCATTTTTTCCTGTCTTTTGGCAATTTTGCCTTTTTTTTGTTTTGCCTTTTTTACTTTATTTTTGCCTTTTTAGTGCTTTTTTATATCTTTTCTTTTGCCTTTTTCGAAACTTTATTTTGCCTAACTATCCTAGCTCTACTCATCGCTAATAATGACTGTATTCAATCTTCGACATTCCGCCAAAGACATAGAATACGTCTACAATCTGAAGACTATAACTTCCGACTGAACGACGTTACTGTCAGCCAACTATCAACAATGGTATGCGAGGGAGCTACGTACGCGTTGGTACAATGCGGTTGCTATAACTCCTCGTGTACGTACACACCGGCGCAATTTCGGGAATTTTTTGATTTTTCCTCGTATATTAACTGCAAAACTCAGAAACAAGCCATTTGCTTATGTTTCATGTAAATAAATGTTAATCTAACAAAATAAAATTCTTAGTAAAAAAAAATACCTCTCTCTCTTCGTGGCGCTACAGTCCCATCTGGACCTTGGCCTCCCTTATCTTTCGCCTCCATTCTTCTCTCTGTTTTCCTCCGGTTTTCCAGTTTTGAACATTAAGTAATTTCTGTAAAAAGAAATACCTACTTGATTTAAATATAAACATAATCTACTAAAACCAGAAGTAACAATGACATTTCTAATAGATAATGATTTTACTGCTAGCAACAAATTGGGAGAGAAGTACACTAGAAAGAAACTTTCAAATAATTACTCTTTACTAAAGCTCTAGTCGCAGCCCACTACTACAGAAAATGTGTTCATACCTCGTGTTACGTTACTACATCCTTACTGTAAGGTTACTAGTTCGTAGGCGCCAACCGACTAAATTAAACAACAAAATAAAAATAGTAATTTAGTTTTAGCAAACATATATTTTTAACACTCAACAATTTATTTGCGAAATCGATTCGAAGCACAATCAAATATTAACTGAACGTTGTAAGGCAGAACAAATAATGTTTAATTACGTAGTTGAACTAATTTGAACTTTAAATTACTTTCAGGTTTCCAGTAAATGCGGATAAACTAATTTTAGATGGTTTAAAGTGCTAATGTGTGCTCTCAGTTAATTTACAGATGTAAATTTTAAAGATGTGGCACACCCTTATATAGTTGAGCTAAAATTCTAGATTAAGCAAGACATGAGGTTATAGATCAATGGGAATTTCATTAACCCATTTAGGACCACTGTTACGTACTTTTAAAATGTGCCGCTTTATATGAATTAATTTCTTAATTTGTTTGCCGCTTCATAAGAATTAATAACGTTATTTTAATTGCAGTCTTATTTTGGGTTACCATTCCGCTATTTTGTTTTGTCTTTCGAAGTTTAAGTTATGTTGACAGTTCCCTTTTGTAGGCTCAAAACTACCGATTTTTGTTTTTCTCGCCCGTGACCTTGGGTACTTCTGAGAGCTCACGTGTTCCTTATTCTAGAACATTTCATCACGTGTGGAAGTGTGGTGCAACCTTTTCGAGGGAATGAGGGGTCGTGTTGCGTTTTTCAAGCAGTCAATTTTCGATCTCTGATGACTCCGGTTCTCTGAAAATACCATCAATCGAGGGCCGTTACAAAAGTCGAAGCTAGACCCTTAAGAAAGACGGACGTAATTTCGAATATCGTTTTCTTTTCCTTCGCGCGCTTCTGCTAAATTTTACCGTATCACTGTTTACTGTAGAGCAAAATTAAATCAACTTAAGTCGGATATACAAATAATAGCAGAATGTTCGCTTTGGTTTTGGACAACTAAAGATTATAATTGCTCCTGGCGGTTCAGTTCGGATGTTTGTAATGTGAAAAGAAAAAAATGAAGCCGTGCAAGTGTTTTGCTGGAAATTGTTTTGCTCCCGTCGTCCGAGAAGTCTCGCTTCTGTCTCCACGTTAACTGACCCCGTTGAAAGCAACTTGGCATTTTACAGGGGCGTAACAGCCAGATCTCGTTCCAACGCTGCCCCGAAGAACGTTGTCTTCCTTCGCTTTTTCACCACCTTTAAAAATACGAAAAAAATCATAGATTTTTCAACAAATAAACGGTTATTGAGGGTCACAGAAATACATTATAATGAAATAAATAAGAAAAAAAATTGGTTCATTCTCTTTTTCGGTTGCGTTACCACAACATTGGGGATATACACTACAAAAAATATTTTAATTGTGATAGGTTTTACAACAATGCGAATGTAAAGGAACTAAACATTTGTTGCACATAAATACAATTACGCTTCTGCACACTCTGCAGCGCCTTCTCCAGTTTTCGCTATTTCGTTCGATTATGTGTTCCACATTGTCCAAACGTGCAATCAAAGGTAAGGACACGGTAGAACCACGTCCTCTAACTGATTGAACTTTGGTTTTGTTGGCACTAATAAGGCTCCTTACGAGTTGAGACCTGAAGTCCAGCTGTGAAATGGGCTTCTCTTTAGATACAAGTCGATATAGTTTCCAAGCATTCACCACTACACTGTCCAACATATTTTTGAATAACGGCCATCACCATTTCTTGCCACGTATTTTTATGCGGTAATTTGCCACTGCGTTGTCTTGGAGATCGACACCTGTCATGTGTTTGTAATACTCGGCAATTATATTTGGTTGTGGTGCAGAGACATTTTTTCTTTACGATTATATCGTTTCACTAATACATTGGATTCTGCGGATTCACAATTTGTTGCCACTGATACCACATAATTGTCGTTCCAACGTACCACGCTTATTTCGTTTACATGATCATAATGTGAATCCATTGTATTTACCACGCGGTCTTTTTCCGATACACTTACAAGTCTCTAAGGGACATTTCAGTGATCTGTTTTCACGCACGGTTTCAGGAGCAAAATGTCCTTCATTTTTTAGATGAACCCACAACTTGTAAAGAAGTTATCGAAATATACTTTATGAGCCAGTCTCTTCTCTAAAACTTTCAGGAGGTTGATGATAACTTCTTCACTTAGACCAAATACTCTTTTCTCATTTTTAGCAGATTTTCCAGCATATGGTATACGTTGATACAAATATCCATCACTAGAAGTTACACATCACAATTTAAATCCGAAGCGTACCGGCTTTACCTTCAAAAACATTTTGGCAGAATGGCGACCAAAGTAGGGCACCATCTGTTCATCAATTGACAGATGATGTCTAAAAATACCATACTTTAAGAAATTACTATTGAGAAGATCAATCAGTGGTCGAACTTTCGCAAATTTATCATCTTTATCTAATTGATCATTATTTGCGAGATGAATATTCTGCTTGATTTCTATAACTCTATTTCGAGACATCGCATTTTTTACAAATGCAACACCCTTGTCCTCATCGCTTGACCAGTACAGTTTTAATTGTGGAAGAGTGTGATAACCACTCAAAATTACTATTCCCACAAATATTTCTAGGTCACTCTGATCTATGCAAAGCTGAGGACGGTTATTGTTTCGCGCATATTTAATGAAATTGGAAATAATTTCCTCCATAACAGTTTTATCAAACATTAATTTGAAAAAATCATGTTCAAATTTTCCGTACAGCTCTTCAACAATATTTTTGAGATTTCTCTCTTCATTTAAAACGGCGTTCTTTTCATAGTCCACTGATATTCTGTACCAAATAATATCTTCAACTTCTGGAATTTTATTTGGTGGGGGTAAAATAACCTCATGTGGTACGTCATCCTCAATGCCAACTTCATCGTCGGTATGCAATATCTCAAAGTTACAGGCCACATCCAAAGGTAAGTTTTCTACTCCGCCCACATAATCGTCAATGTCTTCTTCGTCCG